>JBBKCR010000018.1:2573695-2592127 GCA_037577295.1 Ladigesia roloffi
CACACACACACATACACACACACACACACATACACACACACACACAGTTTTAATTCACAACCTGATCACCTGATAAATAAGACTGTCAGCACAGCCCATTGTCAGGGCAGTATTTACATAGCTTCCTCCAGAAGAAGCGTGTCAAACACTGCTCACTGCCTCTTGGCGACCAGCCGGGAAAACGGGGAATTTAGTTCATTCACTGTCAAACACAATAACGATGGGCGGGGCTATTTCCTTTTATATTTTATTACCCCTTCCATTTTCAGCCAATACGCAGCGTAGGGGGTGTGTCATAAACTGGATTAGCCAATCAGCATCGCTTAAAACTGAACTTTTGCTACTTTGAGTGAGTGAGTACAGAAGAAGGGGCGTGCCTGCCGTCACTGCTTTAACTCTTTACGTGCTGGACGGAGCGCTCAAGGCAAAACCATCACAAAAACGTGATTCAGCACATCTTGAGACACAGTAAAGATCTAATCTAATCAAGCATGGATGTTTTTATTGTTTAATAATACATGCTCCAGCTAATGTACCATTGTTGTAAATCCTCATGTTCTCCACTTTAAAAAGTCATTGTGTGTCAAAAGAAATGTGAACATATTCAACCACTTTTTAATTACTTTTGAAACAGGCAAAACTGCCCTGAAATCCTTCATGAAGAAAACAGTTCGAAATGAAAATGTAGTGTTTTGGGGGGTGAAAGGCACTTTCCTCACACCACCTTTCTTGCTTCTCTACAAACTCCAAGAGTTTATAATCTATCCGTCTGTTCTGTACATACCTACATGCATACATATACACACACATACAAACCTACACAGATACCCATACATTTATACTTACACACATACATTCAAACATACATACCTACCTACATACAAACACACCTACATACACACATTCATTTATGCATACAGACCACAGTGCACGAGCACTGATATAACAGGCATCACTGGTGTAATTTTCCAAAGTCTACGGGATTTAAAGTCCAAAATATATCCTCTTTCAGTTTACGTAAAAAAGTTTAATACTGTTATACTTTTTTCTCTCTGAGACGCGAGCTCTCCTCTTCGCTGGGGTGGAGGACTCTCTCCTTGCTCGAAGAGATGGAGATGGATGGCTGTTTCTCCTTTAAGAGTTCAGAAACTTGAAACCTTGTTTGCGCAACAATCAGTGCAGCTCCGAGCCGCCAAAGTGTCTAGACTAGCACATGATGGTCGGCAGCCAATGGCTCCATCGCTCTCCTCGGGGGCCCCGCGTGCGTGCGTGCGTGCGTGCGTATGTGTGTGTGTATGTGTGTGTCAGCGGGAGAGGAGAAAAAAAGAAAAGGGAGAAAGAAACGGGAGAACGACAGAGAACTGGGTTGCAGTTTGACCAGATCTGAATGAGGGATCAGGAGCTGCGCTCTGCTTCACGGATTTGTTCTTTTTGTTTTTTTTTTCTTCCTGAGCGATTCAAACACACACACAAACGCGCGCGGACAAGAGCCCGAGAGGATACTTCTGGATGACAAAACCGAAGCCGGGATTTTTTTCTTTTATTTAATCTGTGGGATTTAACCCTTCGAGGAGCTTCATTCATGTCTCTGCATGGTGGATGTGGAAGGGTCCCCGGGTCGCCTGAGTTGTTTCTGGACGCGCATAAGGCTTTCCCTCTGTCAAGCGGCCCTTTCAGCCACTGACGGGCCTAAACTGTCCCGGCTCGAGCACGAAAAAACCCCCCAAAACAACACAAAAACAAAAAGAAAACCAGAAGAGAGCTGGCGCCGGGAGCGCGGTGTCTCTGAGCTGCTCTTTTCTCTGTCCGCTGAATGCATTTTGATTTCTGCGCGTCTCTCGCGTGCGCCTCGCGCCTCCTCTACCCCTTCTTCTTCTTCTTGTTCTTTTTCTCCTTCAGTTCGGGTTTAAATGCGAGCCGCCGCGGGGTCTTCCACACTCATGTTGTGGTCCTACCTCCAGCTCGGCTGCGCGTCGCCCACCCGGCGCTCGAGGCTCCGACACGAGTCTGAACGACTGTGAACGACGGGAGAGGAGGACAGAGAGGAGGACGACGAGGAGGCAAGCGGAGGTGGAGGAGGAGGAGGAGAAAAGGAACGCGCGCCGCGAGGGGGCTCGAAGTTGTCGTATGTTCAGGACGAAACGCTCAGGTCTCGTGCGGCGACTCTGGCGAAGCCGTTTGGTTCCGGATAAAGACGGGGGCGACGGTGATGGCAGGAGGGAGGTGGGCGGAGGTGCGGACGGAGAGGGGGGCTCTCGGGACGGCGGTGGAACGGCCGGCGAGCGGCGCGCGGACGAGTTCGCCAAGACGGACCCGGGGGCTTTGAGCGCGGGCGCGGACGGGGGGCTCGAGGAGGCCGGAGACGGGGACTGTCGCGCCGTCACGTGCTGTCTGTTTAAAGAGCGCTCGGTCGGAGGAGGGGAGTGGGACGCAGGAGACGCAGGAGAGAGAGACAGCTCCGGCTCGGGGTCGTGCCGTCTCGGAGAGCCCACACGGGCGCCCGAGCTCGAGCTGAAGGGCGCAACGTACGCGCTACTGAAGCGACTGAAGGAGAAGACGCTGCACGCGCTGCTCGAGGCCGTGGAGTCCGGCGGCGGTGTGCCCAGCGAGTGCGTGCTGGTGGCGCGAGCCGAGCTGCGCGCGCCCCCCGGACACGGCGCGCCCCCGCCGCAGCTGCTGTTGTGCAGACTGTACCGCTGGGCAGACGTGCAGCACGCGGCGCAGCTCAAGGCGCTCTGCGAGTGCAAGAGCTTCGGCGCGCAGGACGGGCCTCTGGTGTGCTGCAACCCCTACCATTACAGCAGGCTCTGTGGGCCAGGTAAGACCCGGGAGCCCTGTCTGGGGCTCAGTGAGAAACTCACGCACATCCAGCACTGCACACACTTTCACCCCCCTCCTGCCTCTACACCGGGTCCAAAAACCCGAAACTGCAGGACAGAAACACACGAAAATGAACTAAAACAGAAAGTTAAGAAACCCACCTAAATGGCGTTTAAACAACCCCTCAAAATTCAGCACACCAATAATTTGGCATTAAAATACATTGAAATACAAGTCTTTACAAGTGTATCATTTTGAAGCACCTTTGGTACTCAGTGTCCCTGCAGGCCCGTAACTCATCCACATGCATAAAATCCTCACCAGAATAACCATCTCCCTTTTCTACCTGTTTCATAAACACATCATAAAGAGCACCTGCTACTCAGGATGAGTGGCTTGGTGGGCTGTGTGTAAGTGGAGAGTGTGTAGACACACACAGACACACAGTCGGTAGGATATGGGACTGTGAAATGTTACTTTTAGTTTGTTGGACTAAAAAGAATGGTGATTGAGATACAGAGTTACTGATGTGGCCTTGTGTTACAATAACCAACTGCTAATGTAAGTTTTTCTCTTGTCTCAAGGCAGGGTGTTCAGGGAATCTGTTGTTAACTTGCTATTTGAGCTGCAGTGAACTTTAAAAATTAAAACCAATCTGTTCTAACCCAGATTTGCATACAAGAAGTGTTGCATGTTTTGTTTAGAATATGGGTTTATGGTGTTATCAGTTGTCCTCTGGACTTTCAATTACTGTGGACATGTTAAGAGTGTTGACTTTTTCAGATTAAAACCAGAATCATTGCTTTTACTAGTTGCAATCTTCACAGGTTTGAATGATTTGGGTCTAGGCCCTTGAGCCATGACAGTCAGATTAACATCCTACAGATGCTTTGGATGAAATGTAGCACTAGAGCAGCTCTCGCTGAGTGAGTGAAAGGTTAAAATGTTTCTCAGGTTCAAAGCAAAGTGGAACGCTCGCCTGCTAGTCAGTGTGGAAAGCCTGTTGATCTGATAGTGAGAAAGAAAGCTCTGAAGGTTTAAATGAAACTGCATCCATTCACCACCATTTCCAATCAATTTATTTTCCATACATTTTCGCTTTTCTACTACTGTACTGAAACTTTTCCACTACTTGAGGCCTCTTAAAAAAACAAACAAACATAGGATTCACTGACATGACTCTGCATTCTTGTGGACTGAATTAACTACACAGACCTGTATATTTTAATCCCTGATGTTATATGGCAGGGATATGAAGATTAATTTTGTCTAAAGTCAGTAGACTTGTTTGTGATGACCTGAATCACTTTATAACACTTGTGGCCTGAAACATGGAATGAATGAGTAAATAACAAAAGTAATAAGTAAACATTTGTTTCTCTTGCCCAAAGTACATTTATTCAGACAAGACTCAGTGTTTGAGTGGGATTTGTCTTGATTGTAATGGAGGTGGTGGAGCTCCGTGGATGTCTTCCAGATAGTATTGTAGCTTATTCCTTTCAGACTGGCCTGAACCTGTTAACTTTACTAAAGCTAATTAAACTACAGCACCAAAACTGTAAAAAACGACTAAACCAGCATTTTACAAATTTACTAAACTGGCTGTTCGCAAACCCACTACGATATTAGGTAGCCTAGCCGACTTCCTTTTCTGCCATTTCCACAAAACTGGTGACTGAAACGAAAAAATCTCAGTCATTAGCTCTTTCAAATACATCAAGATATTGTGTGTTGGATGTAATGCTGTTTATGGCTTTATTTGACTCGTTTTTTATATCAGCTGTAAAAATCTGTGAGAAACAGCAGTCAGTCTGATTTTATGCTACTTACTTGAATAGTACTCTGTGCATAACCTGTAGCCATTTAGGCCTCTAGCATGGATTCACCTATAAAAATATTAGACTGCATTTTTTATAAAGCCTTTCACTGACTGTAAATGCATTAGCGATATATTTTTCTCCCCCTAATCACAGTTTCCTCACTTCAGAGGTGTGTGGTTTAGAGAAAAGCCCCCTCTCTCACATACTGGCCCTTTGAGACATAACTCACATGCGTTCATGCGTGTCCCGATAAAGGTGGTATTTTTTTCATGCAATTGAACAGAGGCCCTCTCAATCCTCAAACTTTTTAGCCTCCTTTTATGGGTATTTTCTCCTGAGTGCTCACAAACTAAAGACAGCAATGCTGTTGTCAAAGCTTTGAATAGCTTTAAAGTGTTTTGTAATGAGAAACTTAGTTCAAAACCAGATCCAGTAAAAGGCAAATGTGCTATATATATATATATATTCATATATTAATATAATACATATTCACATTTTACTTTTTTCTCTCTACTGTTAGTAGCAGTTAACTGAACACTGAGGTTAAACATCCCTGTGTCTATAAAACGTTACTCTTTAACTGAGTTATCACTAAATCTCGCCAAGTAAACAGGAATTTATCCGCAGCATGTGGAGCATTTCAAGCTTACACTCAGCAGAAGTTGGATGTGCGCAGACAAAACCACCCCTTTTTTCTCTTTTCTTTTATTTGGTTAGGCATTATCCCTTTGAAATGAGATCAGTTTCAAGTTGCATTTTTAAAAGCCCTTTTGCCTAAGAAGGTCCCCTCATGCTATTTAGGTGAAGGAGTGGTGATAATATACAGTTTGCATACTACTGGCGCCAGACTGACTAGCTGTGTATGTGAGTGAGTGAGTTAGGATCCTGGCAATTACTGCCGCCACTCTTAAAGAGACAGACGCTATTATGGCTTTTCTTTCTTCTCTGCTTCATTCTCCCTCTAGGCGAGGTCACTACGTGTTCACAAACTTTTCTTCCTTTGTGCTCTCGGTGAGGGCCTCTACAAGCTCCCATTCTTTCTTTCAGTCGTTTTCACTCCACATGTCTGCAGATATCGTTTTAAAGAGTTTGTTGTATGTTTAATACTTTAATACTTCACAACAGTGCTCCAGCAGAGTTTTGGCCTTAGTTCAACCATGTAGCAGGAGCCCCCTTACTTATTCAGATTCAGTGGCAGGGCCAGTGAATAAACAATGAATGGCTTTACACTAAACATGGGTTTGCATTGCTCCTGACAGTCTATGATAGATTCAGGGTTTTTCTTCCTGCTGCTGTTTTATGTCGGGTTGTAAGTGGCAATGTAATGCAGAACTCTACAACATTCGAAAGGGTGAATGTTTTTGTGTTATTGCTGCACATTTTAAAAGTAGCACAAAAAGTGTAAAATATTTATAATAGCTACTTGACAATAGTTTGAGTGCTAAAGTATATCTCAGTTCTTTTTAAGGCCTATTAATTAACAAGAGTCACATTTTTATGTGTGACTTTAAATTGCTTTGGGTAACACTTCAAATTTGTTATGTTGCTTTGTTTGCCGACATATTTATCTTCTTAAACTGCAGCAGAAAAAAATAAAAAAGGACCATCTGCACATCACCTATTACGTGGCAGTGGCTGAATCATTACAGTTTCAGGCTTTATTTATGCTGTGAAGTTAAATGGCTCAGTAATTTGGTGATGGAACATGTCTGTAGTTCTCTGTTGTAATCCTGCTTCTCTTCTTCTTCAGAGTCGCCTCCTCCTCCGTACTCAAGGCTTTCACCTAGTGATGAACACAAGCCACTGGGTAAGCATCTCTTTAGCAAAAAAGTGCACATACATATACACACAAACACTTTTTGAATGTGGCAATACTACATTTAATGTAAGATCTTCTGGTGAATCTATATGATGTGGTCCAGTGATGGGAATATATTGCATTAAGGCAAAGCAACTTGTAGATGCAAACCCAAACAATGCAGATGTTTTGGTTTTTATAGATTACGAAGATATCAGCACATATCGCTGCATTTACAGGGACTGACATCTTACAAGCAAACTGCTTACCTTCCTTTAACTCAGCAGATATGATCAGAATTTCCACATTAGCCAACAAAAACTATGTAACAAAATAACTTGGCCCTTCTAGTGAAGCCACTGCCTTCAGCTCTCACCCACTGGACGAATCCCTGGCTGGAGAGAGGGACAAAGAGGAAGCAAAGAGTACAACAACGTGAAGAATTTTAATGGTGGCAATTAGGCACAGTGACCAGGAATGTGTGCGGTAGCTGAGAGAGAGTGGAGACTGCAGCCAGCATCCGGCAGGCCCATTTTCAACATGCCAGTGTGGAGGCGGCCTGGGCTTGGGTCTGGCTGTGGTGAGGGCTGCTTGAGCCTGGCTGTGGGTCGTGGGCTCGGCTGGGATATCCCCCCATTACCAATACCCAACCCTAGGGGAAGAGTGTGGGTAGGGGCGAATTGTAATGGTGCCATTTTAAGAAAGGCTGAATCCTGTGGTCTGTATTTAAGTTTGGTCACTGCATTGGTCAGAGCCTTGTATATTTTATTTTTTTGCTGAAGAACATAAGATGAAACATGCACTGTAGTAGTAGTGCAAAGGAACAACGTGGTGTTGCATGTGCTATTTTCTGTGAAAATTAACCTGAAAATGGATGTTATATTTAAGTGCTGGAACAAAGTGTAAAATATTGGTTAAAATGTGTTTGTTACTATATTCCTTCAAATTTGTAGAGATCTGTTCTAATTCAGCTGTGCACTACTCTCTTGATGTACAGTAACCAGGATGTGTAGTTAATAGTAACAAAAACTGTAAAATTATCATTTCTTTACGTATATGTGTCGCATGCTCAGATCCAATGGTGATCAACATAAAAATGTAGTCGAGTGCTGGTACAACGTATAAAATACACATGTCTGCTGTAACTGAGCTGCAAGTATGACAAGTGTTTACATGCTAATGTCACACTAATGGCCTCCTCTTCTCTCAGATCTGTCAGATTCCACACTGTCTTACACTGAAACGGAGGCTGCCAGCTCGCCAAACATCACCCAAGGGGAATTCTCAGGTGAGTCTGCTTTTTTTTTTGTGCTAAGGGCTCTGTACAAGAAAGTGCTTAGCTTAGCATCTGTGCCAAAAGTGGCTATGCCTTTCATTCTAGACATCAGTGCTTCCTTTGCAATTGTTGTCAGATTCGGCACTGTTGTTCCAACCTATGAGGTAATATCACTGTTCAAACAAAAGCTACGTGCCTGCATTGGTGACCTTGTGTCAGATATTTGTTCTCTTTTTTAACACTGCTAGTGGGAATAGTTTGTGGAATGAATCATCCAACAAGCCATTTCCCCATGAGGCATTGTTATACTAGTGGATATCATGTTTTATCATACCTGTTCTGAACGATTATTCCACACGCCAGCCAAGGCAAACGAACCAGAGTTCCTAATGAAAGGCGAAACTCCTCCAAACTCTCACTGTTCCGTTCACCTAATGGGATGGAAAAGGGTTAACATGTGGTCAGCAAACAAGGCGTAGACAATAGTCCCCTTTTTTGAAAGTGCCGTTTTTTTTTGTCAATTGAGGATGTGGGCTCTTGTGCAGTTGGGGTAAATGTGCAAACTTTGCAGGTAATTTGTTTTTTATGTTGTACTTTACTCCTCCTCATTAAAGGCCATTAGGAGTGGGGTGAGCGCGGGCGCAGATAAAGCTTACATTGTGCGGCCGACTGAGGCGTAGTGAGCTGTGCTGGCTACAGAGCCAGCCTCCCCTCCTCTGTTTTTCTTTCAGAAATATTTGAGTGGGATCAAATTGTAATAAGATCCAAGCTTGCTGGGACGCATACTGACTTGCACACACACAAATTCATACATACACAGTCACATACATACGCACACACACACACAGAGTGATGTTTTAGGCATGACCGTTCGCACATGCACATACAGACCCCTTTTGCACACACGCACACTCACACACATACAGAGTTACAGCTCTATCTAGGCAGGCTGAAAGTAGGCTGCAGGGAGGGGATGGGGGTGTGGGGCATTTTTCTGCTCTTGTGAATGGGGCCACACTAAGAGAAAAGAGGAGAACCAGCCCTGTCCTTTCTCTTGATTTGAGACAAAACACTCCCCTCTCATGGCATGAATTCAACATGCCTGTCTCATAAAACTGGAAGCATGCGTAGGATCATGGCCACAGTGGAGTGAAGTACTGAGGCCTCTCCTACCCTGTATGGCTGCACAATTTGGAATACTGCTGCATGATGGACTAGTACAGTATTATGCTGCTACATACTGTGATGCAGCGGCTTTTAGTCACATATAGTTGCCACCTGCGAACTAGGTAGGTCTCCCCTTATAGCATGAAGGGACAGGGAGACAGCTTCCTCTAACAAAGAATCTTTTCAGTCAGTTGCTAATCCAGTGTTAGTTGAAATCTCAACACGTTTGGCAAAGGTGACAATTGTGTAAAAAAAATAGAAAGTCAAAATTGCTGATTTACCACAGAAATGTTAAATTTGAGCTATGTCTGCCTGTTAACAGCACACAGTGATTGAAGAAAGATTTTTTTTTATTTTATCAATAATGCAAACCTCACAGTACAATTAAGAAGTGATATAGTGTGCTGCCCTGCCACCTTTCTCTCCTGATCGGGGAATATGGGAATAACATAGTTCACATTCAAGCTGCATATATGAATGGTGCTCCAGTCCAGATGGCCAAACGCTCGGCCTCACTTCACATCCATGTATCCATTCACCGCTACTCCTTGGGCAAGCGTCACTCCCTGTGTCAACAAACACTGTTTCAAACACTAACTCTGATTCTAGCTGTCTGTATCTGGTGAGGAGTGGGTCTGTGTGAACTGCTTGGGTTTGCCAGGGCTCTGTGTTATTCCAGTGTGCACAGAGAGTCATTTTTCTTCTTCTTTTTTTCGGGGCCATACTGAGGGCCATTTCTCCACTGTGAAGTTTGAGAAAACAATGTTGAAAAACAGACTTACTAGCTTCATTTGAACAACATGCTTTGTTTTCCATGATCGAATAAAGCGTAAACCAGCAGTAATCTACAGTGTAGGAGGTTATGTCGCGACCTTGTGGTAAGGTCAATTTTCCCAGAGTCCCAAAACATCTTTGCATCGCCCTATTAGCTGCTGCTTCGTGTGACTAATTATGTTTATCTTGGGCTGCTCATTGTGTTGAATGGTTTAAGAAATGCTGTTCCTTCAGTATTCGCTTGGCATGCTTGCAGAAGTGAGAGAACCCCTCCAGTGCCTATCAGCACACCTCTACTTCCATCTCCAGGTCCAGCACCCTGCCTTCCCCTTTAGCCTAAGGAAAGTGGAGATCAATCAAGCAGCACTCAAACGTGTGGTCCCCCGCCCATGTCCCTCATCCACACGCAGGAACTAGTAAAGCTGTTAAAAGTGGGGCCAGGGGGCAGATGTGGGGGGAGTGGGGGATCTGCCTGCTGCAGACTGTAGCCCCCGGGCTACTGTAATACCTGCTCCTTACACTTATCCCTCGCTGTTTGACAATCGCTGCGGAGCACGTCTCAACTGGACTGTTGAGATCAGGCCTAGGAGGGAGAGTTTTTTTACTTGAAAACATTTGTTCAATGGCCAGAAACATTTGCCTGACTTTTGTGCCAGATTCAGTTATTCAGTCTAAACTGAAAAAGATTTGTGTTTACAGCTCGTGCACTTACCTCGATTTCATTATGTTGCTCCGCTGCTTCTCCACATTTATGTGAATCTTTTTCCTTTTTGCACCCGGCTCAGTTCTAATGAGAATCGGTACTAGCAGGGTGGCTTTGTTTCTGTAGGAAACACTCCCAGAAATATTCAACTATCTGGAATCCCATGCAATGTCCTATGCAAAGGTTTGGGCAATTTTTCAAACTATGTTGATTTTCTAAAAACTGAATCGCACAGAATATGCCAGTGAACAGATTCTGTGTTCCCTGTTGAGAGGATTTACGGTAGTTATTTTTCATTGTAAAATAAAAAAGCATTTAATTTGGCCAAGTGTGTTCACAGCAATGTAAAACATTGAAGTCGATGTACTGATAATCTTCTCAGCTAATATTTTGATGATGTGCTTGATTGGTTCAATCTAATCACAGATTTCTGCTTTACTGCAATTGATTCTTCATTCTAGTTTGAATTTATCCAGTATAAAGTGATTTTGCTTTTGGTGCATGAGAGTGTGCTACTGTGTTTAGGCCTGTCTGTCTCCATCTGTGTTTGTTGCTATCAGCCTTGATTTGTGCAAGTTTTTCCATGCTTGCATGTGGGAGGTGCTGTCGTCTTGGTGAAGAAAACATACATTTGTCAGTTAGTGTTTGCACATCACCTGTGCACAATTATTGATTAAATGTTCCATGTTCAGCTTGTGGCCACTAAACATGTGGCTCTGAGATGACACATCTGTGTGTGTGTGTGTGTGTGTGTGTGTGTGTGTGTGTGTGTGTGTACTTAATCTGTGACTGGGTAGTCATGCAGAACACCTGTTTCCTTGCTCGTGGTCGTGTGGACATTAGAACGATGCCCTTTGAAGTTTTTGCTCATTGCTTCCTGTATGACTGTGTGTATTAGACTGTGTGTTTCCCTTCTGCATTGGGTGTGTGTGATCTGTATGTTCCGCACGTTCAGACTACCAGGTGTGTAACGACGAGAAGGCACTGCCTACCCACTGCCAGGGCCTCCCAAGACTCTGATCAAGTGTGTGAACACAAACATTTTTCAATGGAATGTTTTATATTTATATTGAACCACATTAAACATTATGTTCTCATTCTGATTGTCATGAAATAAGCTCACATTAAATCATTTTAATTATTGAAAACATTATCACCGTCATTCCTGCAGAGTTTTGGTTAACATATTTAATAGTGGGTGAGTAATGATTAATGGTGCATTTCATTTACATATATTGACGACCGATTAAGGTGTTTTGAGGCCAAAATGTGAAATGACAAAAGTGTCCTTTTTTTGGTTCTACTTAAATACACAAATGTGTGTTGTTGTTTTTTTTCAATTATATAATGTACTTTTTAAAGACAATTTTCCCTAATTTTTTCAGTGACCTATAGTGGGATATAAAGAACAGCATGTTTTGTTAATGCCAGCGATAAATGTGAAAAATACTTGCCAAAGACTCTTCAACAGGGTTTTGAGGAACCAAACATTAATGTCCCATAGTGGTGGTCTGTATCAAAAGACTCTGTAATGAAGAATAAGGCAGCAGGTTCGGGAACGAGCCTCAGATTGACGTTATGATTTCAGATGTCATGCGTCTGCAGAATCAGCTGCCAGATGTCAAAAAGGAAGCAAATGCAAACTATTTACAACTGTACAAGTGTACATTCATATGGTGTTACATGGTAATAATGTGCATGAGTTGACAGTGTGGGGAGGGAGTTGTGTCATCACCATGAGGCTTTTTTCTGGGCTGTACTACTGCCTGATCTGCTGAATTGGCATCAGACCTTCACTTTCACGGGGAGGATCATGGATCATGTTTTTATGTTTGCCAGGTTTTCTAATGCAAATGGCATAGCATGGAAATGACTCAGCCTGAGTTCTCCAACATATGTCTCCTTCTGAGGTGTCCCACAGTGCCTTTGTATATTTTACACCTGTGTCTGTTTGGGTAGATCTGGAGTGCCGTTCCACTGCTCTAAGTAGGAGGAAACACACAGGTGCCGGTTGAAGTTTTGTGTCTAGCAGCATTGTGCATTCAAACTGACCTGTGCACAGTTGCATTGTGACAACAAAAAGACTGCACACAACGTAAAAAAGACTGCACACAACGTATGCTTACATATATTCTCCTATATGCACTAATTAAATACTGTAACAACAGTGTACTCTCACTTGTTACGTAAGCGAGCAGCACCTTGTTGCTAGCATTCTTTTTACCAATAGTATGTATGTAGTTATTAACTGTATATTATCGATATACGTCGTTCACTCACAAATGCTTTCTATCATTAACAATGTAGCTCGCAGAACCTAGCAATAACAGCCAAGTCTTTTTTAATATAGCTAGAAGCTACAGTTCAGCACAATCACAGTGACTGAAAATTCCTCAGACATTAAGGCTGCTTCCAGAGCTCAGTCATTTCGCTTTGGTATGTTTTGACCTGTAGGGATGTGGCAGTCTTGCATGAGACCACTTATACTAGTTTATTCAAAGCTGATAGGAACAGTTAGAATCTTTTTTCCTGTGACACTCAGAGCAAGGACACTGGCAGGCTGATGGAAATTCTGAGATTCAGTAATGCTACACTGCTTTGTGTGTTTTTTGGTGGGGAGGCTGCAGCCCGTGTGGCTCCTCTATTGTCATGTGAGGTTTATCAGGACTTCTGCAGGAGACTGGCTGACTGGTTGGAGGAAACAACTTCTATTGGCTTCCCTTGCAGGGATAAAGAGAATTAAATATAATAAGTTGAATTCCTTTTTATGATCCAAATACTTATGTTTAATCTCACTTTAGAGAAGGAATTGTTGGACTTACATGGTAACTGCACTATTTGATGATCAGAGGTTTAATGGTGACCAAAGTTGGTTTCACCTTTTGAAATCTGGTTCCTCAAAGGTGTTTTTTATGTTAAAACTGCGATGAAGATAATGATGTCTGATACTGTACAGAATGTTGGGTAATACTGGTAGCCTAATCCCTAAAACTCAAATATGTTTATGAAGTGGTCTTATTATGTGTGAAAATGTGTAATGTATGGTGTGTAATATATTGTTTCCCAGCCTTTTGGCCTATGACCTCTGGGATAGCCACGCCCCTGCCCATGGAGTCTGGTTTAGATAAGCGACTGGATAACGTGTTGTAATTTACCGTAATTAATGCATTTTGCAGTATGGATGGGTGATTTTTACCACTGGCCTTCACACAGATAGTAAGTCCTCTTAGGCGGTGGGTGTATTTCCACATTACTGCGTGCGTCAGCTTATAGTGGTTTAGTCTGGACAGGTAGTACAGCGGCGGATAGAGTTACAGTGGAACTGCTGTGTTTGTTTTCTGCTTGGGACAACTGGAAGTTTTCTGTTCTGACACTCAGACACAAACACATACACACACAGAGGCGCAGATGTACATACAACTGCAGGTTCAGTGTGTTTATGTGCTGCATGGTCAGTGTGCACCTGAAACCGTTGCAAAAAATTTTGTACGTCCCTCCTGGAATTTTTTCTCTTGATATTCTCTTATACAGAGACAAACATGCTTGTCTTGCTAGGTCAGCCTGATCCACCTCAAAAGTTTGTATTTGTGCATGTTTGAGGGAGAGAGAGCTCTGGGAAATGCACATTGCAATTAAACAGAGTAATCAAAGCATGTGACGCCATGCTGATTACCACTGATTAGATTTCATCCATAGATTTTGAGCGGGCTTAACAGGCATGTGATGTCTTTCCCTCAAATTTAGCTCATTAGGTTGTTCACCAACATCTGAAATAGCCAGATTGTATTGTGAAGTTTTTCTCAAGGCATTCATGCTTTTTTTTAATGTTATTTGCGCACATTTGGTTATCAGACCACAGCTTGCAAACGCAGACTCATTTGAAGCCTTTGATTTAGCATTAGGCTGGGCAGGCCTGGTTTTGTCCCTCACTAAGATGTACTAGGATGGTTGGGATGACATCATCTAGATGACGAACACTTACTGCATTTTAATGTTTGTGTCATTGGTTTAGCTAATTTTTTCCAAGTGTCATCTCCTGGTATCATCTTCTCACAGGTTATCTATCTTAGCCTCTCAGAGTCGTCTGTTGTTTCTATATATCCATTATTGATGTTTATTAGTGATTTACCGAAAATTTGGCCACTGAAATTTTATGGGCCGAAAATTGCAACAAATGAACTTTCGGTTTCGGCTGAAATTTTTAATTTTTTCATTCCGAAACTGTGATGACACAATCATGACACAGATGATGCAACCACGGCCTCCTCGGACCAGATTGGATTAGAGTCAGGATGTCTGCTGTGTCGGCACTTTTCTATATTTCTAAGAAAGCCGTTTGTATCAAAGTCTGGATTAATTTAACATATATATAAAGCCTTTCTTTCCGAGCGCTGCTGTTGGGCTAATGGTTATAGCACTCGCCCTGCAATCAAGAAATTGCGGGGAGGAAAGATATTTTTCCAGTGATTACAGTTAATATATTTCAGTCTTTGTTTTGATACACTAAATTGATGTGAGCCTAGAGAGAATACTGTTTATGTATCACCAGTTTTTAAAGCACTTGTTCTGAATGCAACTTTTTCAAACACTTCACTCAGAATATTCAAATTGAATCCTCTAGTGCTATGAGAGAAGAGATTTAAATGTATAATATTTCAGCTATCTTGCTTTTAGGAAATTCATGAGTGGGGCCAAGGAAAATGTTTTATTTATTTAAAATATTATTTAATATTGTGCATTGTCTGAATGCTAAATACATTTCATATTATTATTTAATAATAAATATTTATTACGTTTTTCAGTTTCGATTTTCGACCAGAGTGTTTCCCCATTTTTAGTTTTTTCATTACCATGGTCTTGTGCCAACTCATGCTCCTCTTCTTAGGCTGGTGATTTTATTATGTGGTCAGGGCTAGGGTTAAGGGGGACTAAAGACAAATACAAGAAATATTTAAATCAGAAATGCCCAATTTTATTGAAGACTTCAGCTCTAACAAACCAGATCCAGGTTATTCATGGACCATAAAGTCATTCATGGACATCTCAAAATTAGACTGGGCATCCCTGCTTTTTTGACACAATAATGACAAAGCATATCTGATTTAATCAGATTACTGGTTTGTACATTTTTGGAATAACATTCAAAAGGTCATTCAGTTACAGAAATAACAGTAAATTACAGCCATAGTCTAAAGTGGGCCACAGTTGTCTGGTAGTGGGATCACTGGGTCACATCAGTTCCTCCTAATCTTCTTCTCTACCTTCTACCCCTGGCTCATCTCAGTGGTCTGCAGCCCCCCGCTCTATCTCTGTCTCTCTCTTTCCCTCTGTTTCTCTCTCTCTCTTTCTGTTTCTCTCTCTGTTTCTCTCTCTCTCTCGCTCTCGCTCTCTCTCTCTCTTTCTCTCTCATGCCTGGCACAGGGCCTCAGGTTTCCACCGCAGTCCTGGGCCTGGCCGCTCTCCCCCAGGACCTTGTGAGCTCCAGGATACGGGATGTGGAAATAATGTGACTCGAGTACTTCCACCCTGCCTCCAGAAAATCAGGTTGTGCGGATTGTTTATTTGAGGGGAAGAAGGCCTCAGCCAAACATCCTGTTTTAAAAAGCCTGCCTGGGTTTTGTAGCGCCGGGGCGCTGGGCCCCGCTCAATTGCCCCTTTGACGATGGGGGGAGGCTGAGGAATGTTGAAGAGAAGGCCAGTGGCCTGGAGGTGATGTGTTAGGCTTTGTGTGTGTGTATGGGTATTCTTGATAATGGACCTTTCCTGACATGTTTTGTTTTGAGTTTTGCGTAGAGTGTGTGATACTGCACATCCTGAGTGAGCATGTTTTTTTTATCTATCACAAATACTCATATACGCACACAAACACACACACACACACACACTGCTGGGCTGTCACAGAGGCCGAGGGTTCTCCTCAAGTGTGTGTTCCTGTCCGGAGAGCCTGGCTTCCTCTTCCCCTTACATAACAAGTGTAAACTAGACAAACACACACAGTTATCAGTCATTAGAGGACAGCTGCTTGCACTGCTTACCTCCACTCTACTGTACTACAGTACAGCTATTAGACCACCATGGATTATTACACTCCGCATTCCGGCTCCTTTCTATGCAGATTTATGTATGCCATAAAATAGGCAAAACATCATCTATAATCCCTCAGAGGATCTCTCTCTCACTCTTTCTCTTCATGTTTTTCTACACGCACCTGAACAATTTTTGTAGTATGATGTGGTGCAATACATATAATATCCATTGTTGAATTTGTTGCCTTTAGTAAAAGTGACCTTTAAGAGAATTTACATGTTGTAGGCAACAAAATCCCAAATAAAAATTGCAATTTCATTTGCAATATATTTTAAATAAAGTTGTAATAGCCCTAATATGTTATGTGTAAAACATTTGAAAGTGTGTGTTTGAAATGCCTGTGTTTACATTTTGTGGCTGTCTTTTAAGTGTATGTGTGTTTTTACGTGTGTGTATCTGCGTACTCAACTTGGCCTCCTGATGTGGGCTTGGAATGAAATATCTGGGATATTAGATTAGAATCTTTTGTTTGCTCTCCAGGTTGTTTGAGTGTTATAAGGATTTCAAGATGTGAGACATTTACGGCTGGGGGTGGGGAGGCAAGTGAGGAAAGGAGAGACGGCAGCAAGACATTGTTTTGGAGAATTGTTTGAATCCTGTGACCCTTTTTAGTGAGCTGTGTTGCATACTTTTACAACAGCACAATATATGTTGTCTTTAGGCCGCCAGCATCCATTTCACATCAGAGTTTTTGAAGATTGCATCCAGCCATTCCTAACGGGCCTCAAAAGTGCGTTTGATCCCGAACAGGAATGTTCATCATTTAGTAGATAGGGGCTGTTACATTTATCTTTGCAAGATAGGCTAGTCTACTGCATTTGGAATTAGGATCTAGAATATTAATCAACAGAAACGCTGTATTTATTTACCTCCATCATGGCAACACTATCAGGAGGGGCTAGGCGTAATCTAGTCGAAATGATGTGGCTTTTTATTATGAGCGATTTCCGCCCTCAGTGACTCCAGTGTTTTGCTATTCCAACCTTGAAACAAGCCTTTCATGACCTGTCACAATTCTGGAGACACCTTGCCCGTCATAATGTTTTGATTAGATGAAGATGTTTTCTCTGTTGGCAGGTAAGAACATAAAATTTTTAAGAATAGATTTT
This sequence comes from Ladigesia roloffi, assembly GCA_037577295.1. Classification (NCBI taxonomy): domain Eukaryota; kingdom Metazoa; phylum Chordata; class Actinopteri; order Characiformes; family Alestidae; genus Ladigesia; species Ladigesia roloffi. Next base: position 2,591,250 of record JBBKCR010000018.1, read on the forward strand.
GTTCAGATTTTGTCTTTTTTATTTGTCAAAACTGCCAGACTGAAGACTCATCTGACATAAATACTAGGGAATGAGGCCGAGCCCCACACGTTAAACCCCCTTGTTATGATGCCAGCACTCATCAGTACTTTAAGCTGTCTAAACCATAAGTGTACTAAAACATGTTTAATATGTCTTAACAGTAAAATATTAGGTCTTTATCTAGGCTTATGTAAAAGGATAAGTGCTACAAATTGACTTGTAACTGTTATATTCGAAAAAATAACTTTGCAGGTGTATTCACTTAAACAGCTTGATTCTAGATTTATATTTTTTATGACTGTCTAGTATTTCTTGAATCTTTCATTTTTGTTTATTAGTTTGTAATGATAAATACAACGCCATCGGTATTAAGTTTACCTTGTAGGGCTATCATTGGTTATATTAGTAATTTAGCAATCTACTATTTATTTTGAAGAATTATTGTCATCATTCCACTAAAAGGACGTCAAATTTAGACCTAAATAACAATCAACACATGGCCTTGCATTAAGATTCTTAAAAATGGTGTGTTTTAAAATATTGAACACACATCTTTCTTTGCACATATGCTAATGTGGATCTGTGCATTTCCAAATACTCATGTGTGCTTTGGTTACTCAGACAGCTGTGAAAGTATCATATGCAGGATCCCGTGTTTAAAAATACATCCTGTTTGCACAGGTTATCATTTTCACCTGGAGATTTCCTTCCCTGTACAATGATGCCAGCAGGCTAATCCTGCAGTGTGCTCTGGGAAAGCTGGTGCTCCTGTCTCTCTCTTTCTCTCTCTCTCTCTCTCTCTCTCTCTCTCTCTCTCTCCCTCTCTCTCTCTCTCTCTCCGTCTCTCTCTTTCTCTC
>JBBKCR010000018.1:2601931-2614097 GCA_037577295.1 Ladigesia roloffi
TGTGTGTGTGTGTGTGTGTGTGTGTGTGTGTGTGTGTGTGTGTGTGTGGGTGTGTGTGTGTGTGTGTGTGTGTGTGTTTGTGTGTGTGTAAATGTGTGTGCACTTACTTTTTGAAGAAGTTTACCAATGAGGAGCACAGAAATAGGTGCACAGAAATAAAAGATAGCTGTGTGTTTACTTTGAAAAGACCCGGTGTCGTTTTAGGTCTTTTTTTCCCTCCATCTTTTAGACAGACAGACTGAAAAGCACTCTGTTGACTGATCTCATTTGGTCATGCTCCTTAGTTATCACCTTTGATCCACTGTTTGAGTGCAGCTTGCTGACACCATTGAATCATCTTGATCTGACTTCAGGCTTTAATGTCCATGCGCTTCACACAGCTCTGCTTCAAAGGTTTTGCACTTCTCCACCTTCTTCATTTGTAGCCTGAAGTTATAAAGGGTCTCACGATTTTAGATCAGATTTAAAAGCTGTTAAAAGCTCATGTCAAATGCAGCATACTCAAGCATGCTGGTCTATGCTAATAAGCTATTGCAATAGAATATTTTCAAGCTATACCATATTTAGTTTTAACTGATGTTTATTTCTCACATTTACTACGCTTAGTGCAATTAAACAAGACAAATTATGCCCTGTAACAAAAAATGCAGTTGGTTCATGCTTGTATATCATATTCCCCTCTCCACTCCAGTGAAAGAATAAACCCAGATGTTTAGTTGCAATCACTGACAGAAGTTTTTTACTAAAGAAAGCAAATTGCATAGAAGATGCATAGAAGAGATTGACGGATTTCTCAATTCTGTATTAATGGATTTCTCAGTTCTGTCTGGAAATCATTACACCTTTGATACCTATGGTTTAGTCTGATGTAAGGGATACTGTAGTACCTTTTTATGGTACAAACCATACATTTGGTTCATTGTAGTGCAGTTATAGATTGCAATAAGTAGAGCTGCATGGTTCAGGTGAAAGTCCAATGTGAGATTTTCCCTGGTTGTTCAGTCTCAGGCTGCGAGAGACCACCCTTGCTGAGTGCTAGCAGCGTCGGTGTGTCTGAAGAGACTGACATATAGAAGAGACAGTTGTGAGAATATAATGGCGATAATAACACCTGCTACTTTCCTAATGGATAAACGGAGCTGTTGGGAGGTGGAAGGGTTAAAGAGATGCAAAGTGGTGTAATTGCTCCCAGCTTTCTTCTCTTGCTTTGTGTGTACATGTGTGGGAGCATGTACCCATGATCTGCTCTGAAATAAGTGGAACACAAAGCCTTCCAGAAACCACGCTGATGTTTTGTATGCTCTCAAATAGAACATTAGATGTTCTTTGACTTACATGACGTACAGCTCTAGTGCCATAAATATAACAAGGAGAATCAATCAAGGTACACAAGTTGTAAATGTAGTTTGACATCTTTGAGACACACAGGGTGAGCAACAGTTAGGAGTTTGCATTGTTGGGGTTACCCAGGGTTATGAGGGTTCCTCTGTTGGGCTCCTAATTTCTAAACGATCTCACACATTTTTTGTGGGATTTTTCAGCCATATTGCTAGTCCAAGCAAGCTTTTTTAGAACAGACGTTTGGAATGTAGAGAGGACAGCATTTAGCGTCTAGACTGATAAGCGATCATTGACTAGCATTTAGACTGAGGAGCGATCATTTGTTCCACATTGATCTGATAAAAGTAGGCCAATTAAAAGCAGACAGAGGAGAGAAGCCAGGTCTAATTTAAATTATCTGTGAGATGCGAGAGGCTCTCTGAGAGACGAGATGATACAATACAACAAGACTTTTTGTAGTGCATATCTGACAACTCAAATCACATCTGCTACTGTCCCCAGCCTCTATTAGCAAGCTAACAATAAAATCATTTTCAGTGACGTCAAGGACACCCAAACTGTTTGTGCTGAAATATGAACATTTTCTGTGGCCATTTCTTTATGTTACATTACAATGATGAAGCCAGCTCTCCTGACTGCTTCTCAATCTTCTTACTCACATGCTTCAAGTACTTTGTGTGTGTGTATGTGTGTGAGTGAATAGCAGCATGTGAGCATGAGGTGTCACTTCATGCACCGGGACCAGTTTCAAGAGAGTCGCACTATCAGGGAGGAGGGGGGGGAGGCCCAGACAGGAATTTTGCATCCTGCTTGTTTTTAGAATGCTGATGCTCTTTTTCCGGTCTTACCTGGCCTCTCAGAAAGGCAGCAAAAGCGTTTGTTCAAGGGCTTTAAAACAGCAGCCCACTGCTTGCAGAAGGCAATTAGAGGTGCAGGGAAATGCAGCGGATGATTTGGAGATGACGAACACAAGAGCATTGGTGGAAAAAACTTAGACCATGTATTAAAGGAGACACGTCACAGCAGAGAGAAAGAGAGAGGAGGGGTATACAGAAAGGCCAAAGAAGCTGTGCAGATTATTTCCAAACAGAACTGTTTTGGATAAGAGGGGGAGAATGGAGAAAGAGAGAGAATGAGACAGACAGAAAGCAAAACAGAGGAGAAAAAAATGAGGAAAAGAGTTGGCACATGTTTGTGAAAGAAATTCTAATGAGCTTGCCCATAGGAAGATTTATTCTCTTTCTCTCTGTTTCTCGTCTCTCTCTGTTTCTTTCACTCTCTACACATAGACACACACTCACAGAGCAGAACTCAGTAAGATGCAAGCCAAAACACACACTTCACTCCAAAACAAAAACACTGCCTGATATTCTTTTCAACTCTCACACACTTAAAGAGCATAGACCAACATACATAAACAATCACACACACATATATACATACATATACACATTCATGGCATGATTATTTAAAGACAAGCCATCCTATGCTGTGCACGCTAAACATTAAATAGATTAGTAACCTTTGTTCCTTAACCCTCATTAGCTTTAGCTATCTCTCTCTGACTCATTTTTGTTTAAAGTAAAAAGCTATAATACAAATTTAGCCATTATTGTGTATGTTCTCCTCAGACGTATGTGAGCATTATAGGCTGTGGCTGAATTTGTTAGTTATGTTTAACATATTGCCGTATGCTGCTGCTCGTACTTATGCTCTCAAGTTCTGCTCTCAAGTTCTGTTAGATTTTTATGCTCTCGAGTTCTGCTAGATTTTGCGAGGTCTGTGCTGTGCTCACTGCCTGTAAGGCTGAGGCTATGTTCAAAGTCTCTGAAGTGATAGTGGCCAGAGGGCTATAAAGGCTGTGGTGGAGGGAAAAAAAAAAAAAAGCGCTGCCTTGCAGGCTAGCGCAGGATCAGAGGAATTCACTAATGGTAACATTCAGGGGCCCAGCGAAGAGGGGCCATTTTAGTGTGCCTGGTGTGTATATGTGTGTGTGTGAAACCACACTTCTGCTCCCCCCCACACGCATCCAGCCCCTGTACTACAGCCTAGATCACATGGCAGCACTAGTCACATTTCCCCTCCCACATTAGCATTGTAGATCAAACTGAACAGGCAAGAATGTGCTTTATATATAATGCATGTGTGAGTTTTGCACTACATGTTTTCTGCTTATGTGATATTAACTTGCTAGGATATGTACATTCATGTATAACTGTGTGTATGTCTGGCCCACGAGAGCATATTTAGCACTTGATGGAGTATGTGTATCTGCGGTGCTCCACCTTAAAGGCTCTGGGTAATGGGCCAGGGCGTTCATTAGGGCCAGTGAAAGGAATGGGGCCACAGAGCGGGCCCTTTAAATTCCCCTCTGCCAATAGACTCTCTGAAGCAAAATAATGGCATCACTCTGTGTGCGAGTTAATGGGAGCTGATAGGGCGAAGCCTGGGGGGTCAGAGGGTCACGAGCTTGGGCTAAGTTGTCAGGGAGCTGAATGCCGTCCCCCTGGCCCGCAGCGGGAGCAGAGTGGGAGGGGACATTCAAACCCCCCCTCACACACACACTGCCACCTTCACGCATCCACTGGAATGTAGAGGGAAAGGGGGAGAGAGACGAAGAGGGAGAGATGTGGGGGAAGGACAAACCGGATATGAGCTCATAAACCCCCCACCCAAATGGTTTCAACTTCTCCAGAGGAAGACCAAACAGGCAAAAATGTACACAAACTCTGTAGAGTCCTGTCAAACACAGAAGCATATGTGTTTTTGTGTGTGTGTGTGTGTGTGTGAAGCAAAGTTCGACATGTATCCAGGGAGTTGTAACTCACTTGAGAGTGCAGTACTTTGGCACCGAACATAGTCAACAGACACGGACTCTTCAGCCATGAAAAGTGAATTAGCGAGCTGATTTACAGTAGAGGTGGGCTTCTGGATCTGCTCTCATTCTTTCTGTAAAAGCTCTCTCAGGTAGGATCGACTACCAGTACTTCAGAACTATCTGATCATGTACAAATCAGAGTTAGTATGCAAATTACCTTGTCTTGGAGGCTTCTGTGAGGATTTTCTGTGCTTTTATAATCCAGTATAGAAGCTTTCATGGTTTTAAGACAAGGTTGTTTTTACAGACCATAGTCAGGTCTAATGCTCTGAAGCCTCAAAGTGTTGCCCTCTTGAGGCAGTGCAAAAAAATGCAGCATCCAATGTCTACAGTCTCTTAGGTTTTCCTTGCCCTAAGACATACAGTTTAGGTTACAAAAGCATCTATAAGAATATAGTAGAAGCTAAACTAGTACTGAATCGATTTCAAGATGGCCGTGATGTGGTATTTGTACCTGCTTTGGGTAAAAGACACATTTCTAAAATATGTTTCGGAAAAAGTAGGTTTGCAGTAACCAAAGTCTTGTGATAAATCAAATACATATTGGTCCCTTATCTTAAATGTAGTTAGCCACCCAAGTTTACTTCTTTCCTGACTGAATCACATATTTTACAAATGAAATTACTAATCATCACACACTAGCTCGTAAAATGCTAACAAGCTGATTTAAACATCCTTTGCTTGTTAGCTACATTAGCCTAATAGCTTGAGTGAAAACGTAAAAACAAGTAAACTTTAGACCACAAACAATGATCTTGATTGACCAACTACATTTTTCTAAGTGATAAATTGCATGAAACTGGTCATTTACATGTTTGAGTGCTATATGTTATTCACTAAGCCTTCTTGTTTCTTTCTCCCTCTTTCAGATGCCAGCCTGTCACTGGACACCCCCAAACAGACGCATTGGTGCAGCGTGGCATACTGGGAGCACCGCACACGGGTGGGCCGCCTCTACCCGGTGTATGAGCCCTCTGTCAGCATCTTCTATGACCTACCTCAAGGCACTGGCTTCTGCCTGGGCCAGCTGAGTGGCGAACGCCGCAGTGGCACGGCCCAGCGCACTCGTGGCAAGATCGGCTACGGCCTGCTGCTTAGCAAGGAGCCTGATGGTGTGTGGGCTTACAACCGCAGCCAGCACCCCATCTTTGTAAACTCACCCACGCTTGAAGCTGGGCCAGCCACTCGTGGCCTGCTAGTGGTGCGCAAAGTCATGCCTGGCTACTCCATCAAGGTGTTCGACTACGAACGATCGGCACTGCTGCTGCGACAAGGCGCAGAGCCGGCGCTCCCGGATGGCCCATATGACCCCAACAGTGTCCGCATCAGCTTCGCCAAGGGCTGGGGCCCCTGCTACTCACGCCAGTTCATCACCTCCTGCCCCTGTTGGCTCGAAATCCTCCTCAACAACCACAGATAACACACACAAACAAACGGACTCAAGACTTGGACTCAAATGATGCGCCAAGAGACTCTATGGACCCCCACAAACTATCCCAAATATCATCTACTTAGATTTAATATAAAGTTTTATATATTATATGAAATATATATTATACTTGTAAATACTGGAGTCATTTTTACAATGTAATTATTTATGTATGGTGCAATGTGTACATGGACAAGTGGAAAAAAACGGGAAATGCACTTTGGCTTATATATATTATATATATATAAATATCTATAAAGATAAAGAATCTTTCAATACCAATTTGAAAAATTATACAGCAAAAATAGGATGAGCCTGGTTTTGGTGTATAGTTTTCATATATTATTAATATCCAGACAAAAAGCTAACACCATTCACACATTGATAATAAAGTATTCACATTATATTTCTTGAGCTGCTCGTTCTTCTATGTAACCCTCACATCCACAACCACAAACTGGCAGATTCAAGATCCTTCATGATACTGCACACTTTCTTAGACCAAAAATTATTCCACCAAGATGCCAAAGTGGCACCAGCTAATATGGGTGCAGTCTTTTTCTGTTTGAATCGTCCTGGTGGCCACTAGGTGAGACACAACTGGTTTGTCCATAGCTTGTCCAAATGTATGTTTTTCTCATTTTTAATCCCAGGCTCAAAGGTGAGTAGGAAGGCACTGTGAAAGGACACCTGCAGCCATGCTTGTCTAACCTGTCAAGGTTTTTTTTTTATTTATCCCTGTCCTTGTATTGTTGTGTTGATCACCATCACTGGAAGTCATCCTTTAGAAGTCAGCACTTTTGGCCCTGCATCTTTGGCCCTGCACTTTTATCAACTCAGCACTGTAAATGCTAATTCAGTCTCTCTCACATGCTGTTTTCAAATTTTCCCTCTGTTCCCTCTGTTGCTTTTACATAGGAGGAACTGAAAAATAGTATGGTTTCCAAGACATTAATTTCCTTATCCTCTGAAAAAGTAGAAAGAATTCAAACCCTTGAACATGGCTTCAAGTAAACCAGTGCTTAACACTGACATTGCTTCTTTTACATCGCAAGCCTCTGGAATTAAGCTATGCCATTTGGTCAACATTTTTTAAGTCTCAACTTCAGTTATTTTAGGTCTGAAGTCTTTATTATAGCCTAGTTAGGCCAACAAACATTTCTCATTGCAGTTCAAAATGCAACTCCTGACCATCAGTCTTGCTTTCTGCCTCTCTGATTGGCCGATGAGGGGTTGCAACCAGAGTTCCTTGAGGTCCTTGAGAGCCTGAGTGGTCGATACTGAGGAGAGGGGAGGAGCTTGGGCTAGAGGGATGAGGCCTGGCCCAATTTCCTTGTCCACAATTCCGGCTAAATCCAGCCTGCGTGCATGCCGAGAGACGAAAATCCGCAGCGGCCGCAGTCCGTGGTTTTATAGACCCGGCTTCTCCTCACAATAAGTGACCAGGGGAGGAGGCAGTGGCTTTAGACCGGCTGCGCTGATAGATCCCCAAGTGTGCCTGTGCTCAAATGAAGGCTTTCTAATGGGCGTTGGGGAAGGCCAACACGGGCCATGGTCAGGCTGGATGTGGCCAAGCTGGCTTCCTTTCTAATTGTGGGTGTTGCTTGTCAGAGGAGGTTGGAGGTTGGGAAGGGGGGGTTAACTGTGGACTCCAGTTCTCATAAAGCAACAATCTGTGTGCGGCAACAAACAGTGCTTTTCTCTGATGCATTCATTATTTAACAATAACAGTGCCAGCCCCAATCCCTGGGGAAGCTTTGGGCAGGACCTTACATAGGTCAAGTTCATAGAGAATTGGTTCCTAGTCCTGGTCCTGAAGTGCCCCTGCTATTTCTGCTTGCATTAACACACCAGATACAAATAATCAGCTATTTAAAAACCCTTGACTGGATTGAAGTTGGTGTATAAAAACAGAGAAAATGGTACAATGTGTAGCGTCCTGCACATAGGCGGTTCTACACCCCTTATGGCCCCCCTGCCCTGAGCAGCTAAATATTTGAGAATACCTTTCTTATCGTGACATGCGCTGGCTTGAAGAAAGGAGCTAACGCTACGACAACTTACAAACAACACACATACACAACATGCACACCCCCTAACACTAAATACACGCGCACCCCGCCCCCACTCTGGTGATATGTGACCCCCTAATAACACAATGGCCCCCGCTGGTAATTTTGGTCTAGAACCGGCTTTGGTCCTGCAAGACCTAAAGTGAGATAGCTTTAGCAGGGAAAGCCACATAATAAAATCTGATTTGACTGAACATATCACATCATGTATTGCTCAATAACAAGCTTTGTCTGTTAGCAATCATATACAGTTTGTATGTGGTTGATCCCAGAACTGCTAGTAGCACCACTGAGGTTCGCTTAAACAAGGCATTGTCCCCACACACTCCTCCCTGGATGCTCTGTTCCAGACTGTCCACTTGGTGAATGGGTTAAATACAGAGAACAAGTTCATGCTGTTCACACTCTAGTGGTGTGTTGACAAAAATAGACACTTCACCCTTTAACTCACTCTGGACATATTTCTTGGAGATTCCACAAACACACTGGATTAACCAAACAGATCTTATTGAAAACTGCATACACACCAGCATATTCACAGGTAAAAGGAATCTGGACTGAACAGCGCTCTAGAGGTTTACTGTAAGCATACAACACGCAGGGAAAAAGATGCACCATGTCCTGCCGAGAGTATGACTGGACTGCTTAATTGAAACAAGTTGAGCAAACATGACCCTACAGCCTGTAAACGCGACCCGTCCTCAAAAGGTGCTGGAAGTTCTGGCTAAAAGTGGGTCTACCTCCCTGCCATCACACGCGAAGCTGAGAGCTTCGCAGCCGTGGTTGACCTTCCCCCTCCAGAGCCTGTGTGACGCCGGCCCCGTGCCGAGTTCAAACAGCCCAGAGGAGTGGCTCCTCTGCCTGCAACTGGGGGCCATTATCCTGTGCTTTTGCATGCTAGCCTTTATGAGAAGAGGGCCTGGATGAGTGCTTGGGGAAGAAGGCGCTGGCAGGCCACTCTACTGGGCAGGACCGGAGACCCATCCACATAGTGCACAAATTACACAAGGCACCGCAGCGGGTACGAAAGGGGGCCTAATTAGAGCGGGCTTGGGCAGGGTCCAGAAATAGGGTGAGAGACGGAAAGAGAGAGAGAGAGGCCTGGGAAGGCGCCCTGCTTCTCATAGTTGTGGCAAAGCTGCAGTTCCAGCATAGAGCGAGGGAGAGAGGGAGGGAGGAGAACGGAAAAGCCATGTAAGCAGCTTTCTGAGCACATTGCTACCTCAGGGATGGTATTGATTAAAGGCCCTTACTTTAAGGCTCTCGCTGTTAAGAGCGTCTAGGCTGCCCTGGACTGAGCAGGGCCAGACCCTGACGCCAGTTTATTTACTTATTTTGGGTGCACAAAGACTGGAAAAGTTTGCCAAAGTTAATTTATTTTGTCTTCATATGTGACCACACATAGTTCTTAATGAACAGCAGTAAACAGATTTGGCATAGCACAGAGTCTTTTGTCCCAAATAGCTGACAAAAGATCTGCTTTGTTGAAAGGGGTCTAGGAAGTTGACATTTTTTTAAGCGTGTCTGCATGTGAGGGTCTTGAGAGCCTGAAAACTTCGTAAGGCACTTTTCAAAAATCTTGTCATTACAGGCTCTGTCCTGCCACTGCCTCGCTGCATTCCAAAGACTTTACATCGCAGGACGTAAGTCCTTCTCCTTTCTTGCTGTGTTTGGACACATGCAGGACAAGGCCAAGCGAATGTACAAGTCAAGCCAGTTCATTTCTTCTGCAAAACAAACTGAAAATGGTTAGGAGGGGCTCTGAATAGACCTCAGTGGAATGGCATGATAGTCAGTGTAGGACTAATGAATGTGGCCTCTGCATTGAACTCTGCGGAAGCTTTCGGCAAACTGGGCCACTGTTATGGGAGGGCAAAACTCAGCCAGGCGCAAAAGACTAGTTTCAACCTGCGTACAGAGAACAGCATGGATGAAGGTTTCTTGGTTATTAACAGAAACCTGTTAATGTTCATCTTTATATTCAAAATGTGCAAATCTATCTTGATTTACATTACTTTATTAATACATTTCCATTGACTTCTTGGCCATCTATAAACTCAACAATCAGCAGTCGATGAATCTCTTCATGAATCACAGCACTGTGTTTACTGTTTACCACATAACCTAGTCCCGAAGTTCAGGGCGAGGTTGTGATCCAGTAATAAGTTACAGGAACCCGCTATTTGCACTTAACTTTATACGCTGAATATGATTATATTTGCGATAACATGAAGTACATCTTTCTTTATTACACCCCTGCAGTCCTTACTGACCTACATTTATATTAAGCTGTTATCTCTGTGGCTGATGATATGGTGCCAGAATGTCTTTTGATGCTGGTTTATTGCATGTAGTCACATCCTGTCAGTCACTCCCTTACTGCATTCTTATGATACAATGTTGCACATTCACAGATCATTGCATGTATAAGAACTTCTCCCAATAACTGGTGGCCTGGTGTTTAGAGGTTTGCTCCTGCAATCAGAAGGCCATGTGTTTGAATCCCAAGACTGCTAGGAAGTAAAGGGGCCAATTGTCTCTCCCCACACACGGCTCCAAGGCTACATATTGCTTCACCTTGTGAATGGGTTAAATGCAGAGACAATTTCACACTGTTCACACTGTGTGCTGTGCTGTACTGTGTTCACATATGACAGTAAGGGGCCACTTTACTTTGATACCCTGGAAACCGTGGTTGTGCTTTGCTTGTAAAGTGGACATTAATGACTGTCATAATATGATAATATCATTTACAGCTCCACTTAATTTTGAAACCTGACACAGCAATAGAAAACACAATTGATTCAGTGTTCCATCTTTTGTCCTTATATCAAACAGCATCGCACAGATTCACATCTGGCAGTACAATGTTGCAAGCTGATTAGGTGCTCGCAGTTGAGGTGATTTATTTCAGCAACACACATATTTGTCTTCCCACCTGGATTCTGAATTTTTGGAGAAACTGTTCGGTATAAAAGGATGAGCTGTGCATCACTTTATGAGATGCAAATCACTATGTTGTACATAATGTAATTCTAACAAGATATTAGAAAGTTAGCAGCATTCTGTGGTTTACAAATCAGGGAAAAATAATCAAATAAAACTGAGTTCTGCTTCTTTTTAAACCCACAAATCCACTGACAATCACCTTCCCCCAAGCATTATTTCTCTGGTATGAGTTCCTTAACTGTCTAGGTCATATAAAACATGAAATCCGGAACTTGGTAGCTTGTCTTCCATGTTGCACTGGAGTGATTGAAAATAATCCAACAAACCCTCACTTGCCTTCTGATTGGGTAAACGCATTGTGCTGGATGGATTTGTGCAGCTCTGTTCAGCACTGCTTGGACTTTTCATCACAATACGTCTGCCAAATTTGCTGCTCCCATCCTGCATCACATGATCATTTGGGACTAAATCTTCCTAGGAAAATGAAAGAGGTTTGCTGGATTAGTGTCAATGCACCATTTTCTGTTACTTTAAAGCCAAATTCCAACCAGGTAAAGCTGCAGCTGCCAGCTTTGATTTTAGTATTGTAGAAGCAAACTTTCAAAGATAATGAGACCTCCCTGTGCACACTTACCAGGCCACAGTTACACCTGTGGAGCCCTCATGTGGCTCTGGGACTGTTTTTGTTCTTCCTGACTTAAATGTGTTAATGTGTGAAGAAGTGGTCTGAGGATGAATTTGTGCCACTCCGTGATCTTCCCTGTGTGTTCACCCCCTGAGAGACAAAATGGCAGTAAAGAGACGTGGCCTGACTTCTGTCCCATACCGCTCCACTTGATGAGTCGGGGCAGCCAGGCACATCTGGCCAGGGTGCACACACTTCACAGTAATAGCACGTTTTGACACTGGAAGAGAGAGAAAGATTACACGGAGCGGCTGGAAGACTTCCTGCTTGCGCTCTCTCATGAGGCAGCCTGCGGAAGTCTTCTCACCTAAGCTTAGAGCGTCCTAATTACAGACGAGCAGCCAACCACAGACACTCACTCTGAGCTCTGTGTGCAGTTACGAGGACAGGCACACACACGCTCCTGCACAATGTGTGTTTGTGGTGATGGTGGTTAGGGGATCCACAGAGAGGGGGGGAGAGATAGATAGAGACAGAGAGAGAGAGGAGAGAAAGAGAGAGAGAGAGAGTGTGAGAGAGAGAGCACCAGGTCAGAGTAGGACAGGACAGCTTGTTGCTGGAGCTGATTTTCTCAAAATTAAAACAATGCCCCCCTCAACAGAATGTGTGTGCAAGAATGTCTTGGAGAGCTCCTTAGCGAAGGCTACAGCAAAAAATGTCTTCCTTTAAAAACACTGTGGGTTTTGGTTGCAACAATGTCTCCGCAAGTAGCAGAGGTTTTTTTACATTTTCCACATACGGCTTCTCAGCAAAGCTGTGAGAAAATGTAAAGATCAATGGTCAAGAGCAATACAACTTCTAGTCTTCTCCAA
>JBBKCR010000018.1:2640840-2665399 GCA_037577295.1 Ladigesia roloffi
GACCTCTGCCATCATTTTAAGTGGGAGAACTTGCACAATCGGTGGCTGACTAAATACTTTTTTTCCCCACTGTAATTATTCACTTTTATTAACTACATATGGTTGACTGTGTAACTAATGGGACGTTTACTCTACGCGGCCCAGACAAACTTGGGGAATATATTTCCTACAAAAAACTGAAATTTTCTTTAAAAATTATGTTTTGTACATAATCCTGTCCTTGACTTACAAAGCCCCAGGTAAAATGATAAAATTGCTTAGAAAAAATTCACCCAATTTTTCTTATATAAATAAATTTCAGATATGAAACTAACCAAATTTTGGTTAATAGCTGGCTTCATTAAATGTAAACTCCTTTAATAATATGCACTTATCAGATGAAGTAGATGTAAAAATTATGAAATCACAAAAAAAAAAAAATCACTATTAGCATGTGGCTGCTCCTCCTCAGGCCTGAATTCTTTGCAACTTCTTTGAAACACGATAATCTCCATCAAGCAGGTTCCACATTTTTGAAATAGTGGTTGATTGAATATTGTCACGGACCCTTTTATGTTTTTATATTGGCGTTTGGTTGAGCTGTTTCCTTTTCTGAAGAAAGGCTTTAACAATCTTTGCTCTGAAGCAACATCATTATCACTCTGAAAAATGACTTCATCTCCAATCCTATTTTCTATCTCCTTTGATCTCCCCTGGTCCATTACCTGACAAGCCCAGATCATAAACGAGTAGGGAAATGTATTTGCTTTCTTCAGGCAGTCATTGTTATATGTTTCATTAGAACAGCATATATTCATGATTCATTACTGAATGTCTCTTTAATCTATTCACCCACTCTCTGTGACTGCTTTTCTTTAGTCCACTGTCACCTTGATTTCCTCTATTTAAATGTCAGTGCTGTTTTTTTTTTCTTCCTGGGTGTAAATCTATCTTATTCAGTTGATTTATTACAGTTCTGTCACACAAACTAACTCCTGTTTCCATTTGTTCTCGTTCATTTTGTTGTGCATTTTTTATTTTAAGGCCTTTGAGTTTTCTATCCTGACTCATGAATGTCTTTTGTTTCTTAATTTTAAAACCTTCCCACTTTGTTTATACATGGCTGAATGAATCAGCTGACTGAGAATAACAAATATTTTTGCCCAACTCTGGGTTGGAGTTTTTTTCATCTTTTCTATTGCTTTAGTGGACCACTCTGTTGTTGGGGCCATGTTTCCTTTCAATTAGCCTAGTCAAACAGCCTGTCACGTTCTGCAAACATTCTCCTTTAACTGCAGACTTACTTGCATTTAAGTCTTGCACCATTATTTGGTTTAGAAATGAACATTACAAGGCAATTCCATAATTTCTTCCTTCATTATAGAGTGATTCTATAATGCTTTAGAATCACTCTATAGAGTGATTCTATAAACAAAACTAGTTTGTGATGTACACATCTGTGATTTGTGTATTTGCTATGAACTTAAGGTCTGTGTGACCATCCTCTAAGTGATTCAATATGTTTTTGTTTGGGTTGTGTTCATTTTGGAGAAAGATCTGAAAATATGCATTAAAAAATATCACAGCACTGTTTGAAGACAAAGCACATGTGCACTACTAATAAAAAAGAATTGAAAACTATTGTTTTAGTGTCTTACCAAAACACCAGCATTCCGTATTTTTGATTTTTATGTATCATTACACCCCTAGAACTGATAGGCCAACACAGTACTTTTATGACATTCTTAAAAATCAAAAAGTGAACCTAACACTTCAAGTGTAAAAAAGATCCGTGTCTCTCCATGTTGTAAAAAAATATTGTATTGTCCTTTCCATAATTAAAACATCCAAAACATTCAGCTAAGAAGACAAGAGGCTTGTCACTATAGAGCACACACTCCTTTCGGTTTCCATCAGTGTTATTAAGTTTTATTGTGGTTATACAGAGCCACATAATCTTCACCCCCTCCTCTTTGAACTACAAAGTCCAGCTGATCGGCTCATTGCAGCCCCCCTGCTCCAATCCGGGCTGCTTCCCTTGTACTCAGTGTGCAGTCTGTCACAATGCCTTTGTTATCCATTGGATTGTCTGCCGTAATTACCCATTCAGCCTCCAGCTCTTGCCTTTTGTCCACAGCTATTGCTTCCTCTAGCCCTGGGCCTGAGACTCGGCCCTCTTCTGCACTGCTCTTCCATAGCCCATCTGCCCCCAGATCGCGCTCACACACACACTCTGTCCACACTCCACACCAGCTGTCTTGGACTGGTCCCTGGGGTATAAACAGGTGCTGGGTTTGTACAGGCTGCAGCAGTGGCACATAGCAGCACACAGCCTCCTCAGCCTCTGATCAGCTACATCATCTTGACTCTACTGCTGTTTCTGATGAAGTAATAAAGTCAAAATAATGCAGTCAGGTTCCCTCTTACGTCAAATGAGCTCAATCAGCCTAAGAACATCTGCTCCTTTAGATTTGAACTATGGTTTCAATGCTAATTTATCAAACAAGTAATGTAACCTAATACCTCAGAAATTAGCATAACTCAAATATTATCTCTGAATCATCACACACTTTTTTCGCACTGTGCCGGTGTGTGACACAGACTTGGGACTGAATGACCTACTATTACCTATAAAATATGGACAAAGACATGCTGAAAACAATAGTGCAGAGATAGTGCAGAGATGTCCTGATGTTTGATCCATAGGTACTTTAGCCTCGTAGCTCCAGTGCTGTGATATCTGCCCAACTATGGCTTTAACAAAGCACAGCTTCGCGTCTCATCTTAGTGTACCATGACAGCATCAATTTTAATAATCGATAAAGTTGGCAGTGATATTTGGAAATGGGTGCAAGGCTTAACATGAGAGCAGGAAACAGGAAACCAAGCTCTATTCAAGGCAGCGCACAGTCATTAACTCAACATTTGTGACATTCTGTTACAGGGCACGGATTACCCACCCTCAAGAGTTTGCTCAGAGCCTCTCGCTGAAGCTGGGGAGCATGACGCCATGCCAAAGACCTGCGTGCATCAAGATATATAGTGGTGTCCATTGATGGTGTGATGAAAATAGATAAAAGGAAAAAGGGGTTGTGGGGATGGGCCTCTGGTTGGGGTTATTTTTAGCCCAGGCCCTGTTCTGTCAGAGCAGAGAGGAAGGGCACAGTGTTGGCACTTATCAATATCACAAAACAGCCTGACCAAAGCCACCCTGCAGCAGTCACCTTTACACACCAGATGCATTCAAGGTGAAATTAAATCACTTTTTGTGGTGGGGGATCAAAGGATTATCTTAAGTGGGGTCCTCTATTTTGGGAACCAATACTGAGGGCTTGTAAAAAGGGAATGTGTTGACAAGTGGCTTCTCTTTTACATGTTCAGCTGTATATTTCTCTTAGAGGGCAACGATTTGGAACAAGTCACTCTCATATGTGCCTTGACTCACTCTTTGATGACTCATCTGGACTGATAGGTGAGGTGGAGCCAGCTCAGAGCAACGGCCTGCTCCTGAATAGCCAGGCTCAGATTCAGGAGATCCCCCAAGTCTGCCTAAACAGGACAAGCTGCAACAGGCCTGCGGAAGTATTTGAGTGCACCTCAGGCTTCTGCAACTACTCAGCTCTCTCCTTGGTCCCCAGCTGTAATACTGCCTTACACTAGAATACAGTATCAGTCATTATACTGTGTTCGTTATACTGTGTTCATTCAGACTAGTACAGTAGCGGAGGTCGACTGCACTAAATGTTGTAATTTCCAGTTGTTTTTTGAAGCTCTTGAGTTTATTCATGCAATCTCCTTTGTCCCATTTGTGCTTGTGGTCTTGTTTTGTCCTGTTTTTGTTGCATCATGGTCCTGGAGGAACATTGGTTCATTTCACTGTGGACTGTGTGTACATTGCTAAAATGACAACAAACCTACTTCACTTCCCTCAGACCTTCCCTCAACCAGTAAATATGATTCTTTGTCATGCTTTTCTTGGGGTTAGACTTCTTGATTGGTCAATGTTTTCATGGGTCACTGATCCATGGTTGCAAAAAGTTTTCCTATTTAAATAAGTTGGTTATAATGTAATGCAATCTGTGTCATAGTATTTCGCCTACTTATAAGTTACTAATCTATAGCATTTATATCCAGTATTGGTATTGATATCACAGTGTATTTTCACAGATTTGAAGAGGATTTTATTATTAACGTAAGCATTTTTCTCCAGGATCGATTATGTTTTTGGTGATGATTCTGATTTAAGATATTTTTTAAGAGGATGGATCAGAAAGTTCATCTGAAAAATATGCTTATATTATTGCCATCATTATTTTTTTGGTGTCAAGTTTTTTCTGTGGTATGTCCTATGATATTTTAAACCTCTCCAAAGTGTTGCCAATACAACTACTCACATAAATGGCCCAGAAACAAAAGAGCGTAAATATGGCCTGGGGGTTAGTCTACACTGTGTGGACAGAAGTATTGGGACAAACCTGTTTTTCAGGACAAACTTAATGCTTCTGCATATCAAGACATTTTAGATATCAGCATGCTTCCGAATTTGTGGACACAGTTTGACTCATCCCAATATGACAGCTTTGTGATTAACTGGAATGGATACCGTGAGCCAGGCCTTCTCTTCCAAAATCAGTTACTGACATCAAATCACTAAAGAGTGAATGAAACTTCAAAATCTTGTGGAAAGAGAGTGGAAGCTGTTATGACTGCAAAGTGGGGACCATCTCCATATTAAACAATTTCAACGTTGGTGTAATGGTGTGGTGTCCTAATAGTTCTGCCTATGTAAGGAAGAAGGGAGGGGAGGAGGAGGAGGAGGAGGAGGAGGAGAGGAAAAAGAGAAAGAGACACAGAGAGAGGAGGAGGAGGAGGCGGAGGACAGGGGGTGGAGGGAGCAGCTTTGAACTAAGTCGGAGCCCTCAGTTGAGCTGAGCTGCCACTTGGCTTCCCTGTTCTTTTTGAATGTCGGGAATAGGATCCAAACAAAACTTGGTGGTTGATGTACATCCTACTTTTTACTGACCCTCAAGTTTGACACGGAAACTTTTTTATGCCTTTTTCCTCCTGGGAATTTATCTGACAGAAGACAGAGTGGTGTAATCGAATATGTCTATATTGCCGTTTACCCCTCCGATTGTGAAGAGGCTCCTCGGCTGGAAAAAAGGAGAGCAGAACGGACAAGAGGAAAAATGGTGTGAAAAGGCAGTAAAGAGCCTGGTGAAAAAGCTGAAGAAGACTGGGCAGCTTGATGAGCTGGAAAAGGCCATAACAACCCAGAACGTCAACACAAAATGCATAACCATACCAAGGTATCTTCATGGGCCAATGTTTTTGTTTAGCTAACTTTCTTTAGCACTAACCACAAAGCCAGTCGGCAAAATAACAACACTCACTTTCATAACATCGCCGAAAAATACACAGTCTAACAGTATTGGGATATAATACAATTTTATTGTTTTTTGTTCATAAAGTAATTTTTGAGCAAGTATCCTAGTCAGATATGTGAGTAGGTAATGTTAGCAGCTTTGCTAGTGAAGCTGTGTTTGCATTTTCCAAAGTAGGTTGGCTAGCTAGCTGTTTTTAGCTTCATACAGTTTAGCATAGACGTCAAGTGTTTTGTTTAATGCATATATAACATTAATTCTACGATGTGCATATCGTCTACAAAAGAAAATACAAACACAAGTAGTCTGTGTTTCTGTTGCTTAGCTTCGTAGTTAGCCTAGCACAGCCCGGTTAGCTGGCTCACCAAACATAAAGTGACATGTCCATTTGCTGCTTGTTATCTGGCAAGATTGGTGGTTTATTTTGATAAATGTGGCTAGTTGCAAGACATAAACAGTATGTAAGTAAACCGTCATACGACTCTAGCTTTAGCTATACTTGTTATTTAGTAGCTAACTAGTAGGCTATTAGACAAGTTATTATATTGTAATAACACAAAAATAAAACCAGCTGTCATGAAGGTCATTTAACGTGAGGAATTTAACCTAACAGGACGAGCAGAATGTTAAACTCGGCTGCCTACAAAGCTTTCTCAGCTTAACACCTGTTATGCAACCAACATGCCTCTAACTGGGACAGTGGCTGTTGTATTTGACAGTCCATGTCAATATAAAAATGCGTTATCTTACTCTGTTTGCGAGTTATATCTGCGTGATTTCCTGTCTTAAAACGAGATTTTCCTGATGTTGGAATTAATCGTTAGGATATTTTTTCTGTAGATAGTTGGTCATGCAGTTCAACAAGCTACATTTCTTGTAATGTTGATGATTTTTCCAAGTTAAATGTTCAACTAGGTGCAATAGAGGGCTAATGTGTTTCAGTGTTTTTCGTCGAGATCTGTTAATCTGTGAAAAAAAAGAGTAGTCAGCCTTCTATGATCTTTCAGGAGCAAGTAAAGCCTGTTATGTCACAGCTAGAGCTGCAGCAGCACTGAACCTGCATTCATAAAAATGAATTGTGTTTCAGTGGTTTTGTTAAACCCTGTTTTGCGGGCAGCTGCATTGTACAGATTGTTTGGAAGTATTTTATTGTCTAGCAGTGTAACTAACTTGGGATAACTGGTGGCCTGGTGGTTTAGGTGTTACCCTTGTGATTAGAAGGCCATGGGTTTACGTCTCAGCACCACTGAGGCTCCCCTAAGGATGGAGCTGTCCCCACACCGTGCTACCTGGGTGCTATGTTTCTATCTGCCCACTGCTTCACTTGGTTAAATGCAGAGAAATTATTTTACATTGTTCACAATGTGCCCTCTGCTGTGTTCACACATGACAAATGGCCACTATACACTTACATTAAACATACACTTGTGTCTCACAGATAACTAAAATTTGTCCTTTCCAGTCTCTCAGTTGCATAATAAAGACAATAAAGCATACATAAAAGCATTAATAGTTCAAAGGATGTTTGAGCAGAAACATAAGTTAATCCATGCACAAAGAAAATCAACACACTTTTTCCCACTAGAATAAAAAATGGTAAAAAATGATACCAAAGCTGGAAATATTTTTGTCCTATGAACATTTCCTGAGAGATTCAAACACAGACACAAGCTTACAAAGCTAGACACAACTTGCAGTGCTTTGTTTGTGTTGTTGTGTTGTCTTGACAAGATCAGATAGGCCTACCCTTGTTTTCAGGGTGGTAAACAACCAGGCAAACCTGCTGGTTTCATAATTTGGCACCGCATAATTCAACAATCCAAGAGAGATTTATGAACAAACTTCTTATGTGACCATTTGTTTGCTTGGTGGCATGAACAGGACCTGTTACACATTGTTATGGTTCTTATTATAACAGCAATAACATTTTTGTATTATGCAAGAAATTTAGCATTGTATTTCTCAGCAATGTGTAATTAGTAACATCTCATCGTGACAGACCAGATAACCTGTGGTGCAGTTTGGGGCTTTGCATTGAAGTTTGTTTGAACCTTTAAAAAATGGTCTGCAGCATAGATCTGGATTATACGCAAAAAACCTGGTCACCTGCTCGGTGGATCTCTCTGACAGGAACCTCACTTGTCCACACTTGTTCATCACTCTGCATGTGCGTGTGTGTGCGCTCATGTCAGCATTAGCTTAGTCAGAGCACAGGCAGACTGTTTAGGCTAAGGAAAGGGTGAGAAAGTAGGTAGAGAAAGCTCACTGGGAAACCCCCATGAGTCAAGTTGTGTTATTAAATCGTGCTGACTTCACAGAGACACGTCGGTGCCTGAGGTCACGTTTTTATGTGGGAGCAGGAGAAGTGTACCATCTCTGTTGCTGAGGGTGGAGAGCTTCAGTAATAAAACCCAGATTACCTTATTTGGGGGAGATATATTGTTGTTGCAGTTTCTTTTTTTGTGACTTTTCTCCATTTAAGAATCAGAAACAGATAAATATATTGATCCCGGGGGAAATTGCTAATGTTATGACTGAACAAACAAAGAAAAGAGTATATAAATATAACATGTAATTACAAAGGGGAGGTGGTGGCCTTGTGAGTATGATACTTGCCTCTGGATTCAAATCTTACCTTCAACAGGACACCACGAGATTCCTGAGCAAGAACCTTAAGCCCAAGTTACTCCAGGGAAACTATCTTTTGTAGTTAGAGAATGGAAGTTGCTTTGGATAAAAACATTGCTAAATGCTGTAAATGTTACAGAGAAATGTTACGGTTTGTAAAAGTTGTGCTGTTGTATACTCAGTCACAAAGGCTTGATTGTTTTTTCTTGTTGTATTATGATGCAACTTTAAGGCTTTCAATCACACTAAATGTTTTTGGAGGTATATTAATTGTTTTGACTACACAATAATTCTGAAGAACCTCTTGTAATTGTAATTGTTGAAGTTTGTGTATTTACAGGCCAAAAACACACACACAACTAAGGGAAAGTTTTTGGATGCTTAACACACAACAATATGTATTTGTCCTGTGCTCTCAGTGCACATGGCTACTCAGCCTTTAGGAATGCAACCAAGACCCTGGGGCGGGCGTGGGCTGTTGTTTGGTTTGTGGTTTAGCCTGAGGGCTGGGGGTTAGGAGTGGAGGAGTGTAAGAAGTGTCCACTCACGCGCATTCACACAAAAACATGCAACAGCAACAAAAATATTATAGCATGGGAAGATTTCAGGCTGACATAATAATTTACCTCGGTTCCTTTTATTGACAAGGCACAACTCTGTCAGGTAGCTAAAGGACGGATTAAAGAATGCTAAAAGCCCAGCTAGAGGCCTTGCTCAGGAAATCACCAGCTGCTGGGAGTTAGCTGAGGTTACACCTCCTCCACACATCTCCCCAGTGCAGCCTGCTTCCTCTTGCCTCATTCAAACAAAAAGGATGCTTTTCTATTTGGCAGGTTTCTATCCCTGACCAATGTATCATTTGCCCTGTGAACATAAATTCTCATTTATTATATTATGTCAAAGAATATAAGATGTCCATTGTCATTTTTTTATTCTATTACAACACAAAAGTACAGTCTGAGTTAGTAAAGTTGGACACAAAACACAAAAAAGTGATATTAAAATTGTATCATGAGTCATACATGTTTTAGCACAAATGCAGACAGCTAATGGAAACTAAATATAAATGTAATGGAAAGCTGATGAATGGAAATCTTTTTCTAGATAATCTATATCATAGTTTATTGGAATTTTTTGCTCATTATATTTAGTGTTGCTAATATATGTTTCAGGACAGGCCCTGATTTCAACTATTGAAGATAAAGCCTTCTCCAGCAATTAAGTCAAATGTACAGATATTGATAATTGAAATTGTACAAAAAATTTAAACATTTTTTTATTGATATTGTTTTGGCTTAGGAGGACTGCACACTACTACAGTTAATAGTTTGTGGAAAACCACCATTAGAAGTGAACTCAGTAGTGTTCTTTGTAAAGTAGAAAGAGAATGCACCCGAGCTCTCACAAGAGGCTATGTATAGCATGAAAATGTGTATTATTATTTTCTACATCAGCACAGAATGTTGTTATTAACCAATTTAGTAAAGACATATAAACCCCTGTAGGTCATCACATAAAGACTAACTTATGAGTCAGCCTAATGGTTAACAGCTAACATTGCCTGACGTCTTATCAACAGTCTGTGTCAGTATCTGCTAAACAATGGCTAAAGGCTGCATATTACATGAAGACACTGCTTAAAAGATGGATGGTCAGCCTTATTGTGTACAGCATAAATTGTTGTTTTTAAGTTACATTTCATTGAGACATTTGGACAATTTTAAAATTCTTAACTGTAGCCTTTTTGAACGCTAAACTGTCTGGTTAGCCACACATCCTTTTTTTCAGTGTCAGTATTCTCCCTCTGTTTCCATTTATTGGATTTATCATTCACCCATTTATCTATTCTGTTCTTCTCTTAGTATGAATATTGATTTTTATTTTTAAGTTAAGTAGAGTCTTTCATGTTTTACAGATTGTTATAAAAATAGTGATGATTGTAGTTATAGTTTACTTTTATCAGCATCAGCAGAGAGTATTTTAACATGAAGCCGAGGGGCCAGGGCTGATGCTCTTGATTGTGACTTTGAGCTAAATCAAGGTCTGCTGAGCGTCTGGACAGACTGGGGGACACTGGGGGCTACAGCAGTCAGAATAGATGATGATTCTACAGACTGCGAGAGTGACCAGGAGACTCCAGACTTGGGCTTTGTCTGGGTGGAACAGGCCACACAATAGAGACTGCTAGCCCTCTCTTTCTGCCCACATTCTCGCAGATAGGCTAGTCAGCACCTCTTTGTATCCCATTTCATAGTGAATAGAACCATAAAATATGGCCATCTGTGTCTTTAAAAATTGTTATATTTCAAGAAATTATGTGGATTACTTGAAGTAATGAAGTCTCTAGTCTATGTGGTAACAGTTTACATTTAGTTTTTATTATCAAATACCTTGAGAAAACACCAGTATAACAGAATAATATGGGACTAATGTCGTTTCAGTCGCATTGTAGCATCCTATTATGTCACCAACTAAGACTAAGAAGGAGTTAGTCCTGTTCAATTATGCTGCTATGCTCAATTAATCAGTCAGTCACTTATCACACATGTTCTACTATCTCTGCTGTCAGAGGTCCCTGAGAAGTGAGAAAATCCTGATCTGTAGTGAAAATGCATTAAGGTAATGGGGCTCCTTTGTGAGGCCTGTCGGGCTGCCTGGCACACAATCGCAGGGGAATGATTCATGCCACAGTAGCAACACTTCACTCTCACACCAAATGACCTCTCAACGAGCAGCTGTTTGTTCCACTCTATTTGACTAACTGAAAGAAGGGCGAGATAAGGCCTGCTGTTCTTTAGCTTCAGAGTCACTCTCATCATTTGAATATCTAGACTTATAACGCATCCTGCAGAAGAACTATTACCTGAATAATTTTGTGGATGTTGAGAGGGCTGGGGTCTCTGTTTTGCTGTGAGGGATAGAAACATCAAGTAGGAGGAATTTTGGCCCATTCCTTCCCTTTTTGATGATGATATGGGCCTTTCTAGCAAATCTGCTCTGCCATAAGAATGTGTGTCTGTAACAAGTATAGTTTTGAATTTATCCATTAGGAGTATTAATTTTACGATGGAAAATAAATGAATCCCACTGCTAGCTAGATGATGATCTTGCAAACTCCATAGCAATACTAGTGTAAATAAGCATTATTGTAGCCAGTACTAAGACTTTAAAAAGTTGGAACCCTAGACTGAAATATTTGTCTGAAAAAGATCCATATATCTACAGTTAGACATCTCTTTAATTGTTTGCCTTCTTACTGAACTTTAGCTGTGCTCTGTAGTCTGCTACTCAATAATGTATTGAGTAGCAGAAACATTTGATAAATTAGTATCACACTTCACATCTGGTGGTGGGTTGGGGTGTGTGATGTTTGTAATTTAAATGTTTTCTTTTTGTGGCAGTAAGAGGTATAGAGCAAAAAAAACAAAACACATGAGTCTCATGTTGATGGCTTAAAGACTTAAAAATGATGATTTGTACTTCCTGTGTGTGGGCCTCTGATCTCTGATTCTTTGAAGACCTAGAAATTGAGAAATCTTCTGCTCGCTATCCTCTACTACAAACTGTCATGGCTCATTTTGTCAATAATCACATATGCACCATATTGGAAAATGTTTTACTTGGGCTGAAACCTGCATACCATGTAAAATGCATCTGAAATGCATCTGTTATTGTTGTTGTGGTCTTCCTCAGCCTGCAGCTGTAAATGGAAAATATAATATCCTTCAGTAAAATAATTTTATTTTAATTTTGTATGTAACTTTTCAGTAAATAACAAACTTTAGCTTTCATAATAAATTTAAATAAGATTACTTATATTAAGTATATGATATACATTTTACACAGACTGTTTTATTAAAAACACTTTACAAAAAGATTCCCCTTAACATGACTTAACAATAAGCAAATGTTATACAGCAGCTATTTTTCTTAATTTAAAATTGTATTAAGTGCTTGTATAAAACAACATTCACACACATTAATTAATGTTCACTCATTGTAACCAAGATAACATATGAAGTCATGTATGGTATGAATGGAATCTCAGGCTTACCAAACTATACATGACTGTATTTGCCTGGACTTTTATTTAATCAAACTGCGCAAACCATATTTCTAAACCTAAAACTGCTTTTTGTGATTTTAAAGATTCAAACATTAACCATAAATTTGTTCTCTAACACACATATTTTGGCTACACAGGTCATTTAAAAGCCTCTGGTGTCTAAAAATAGTACAATATTATGTGTTTTTTTTAAACACTGTAGGAGCATTAAATAGTTAATAAAGAAACATTATTCTGAGATTGCGCTAACAGTAGACTAAGAAAAATGCAATGATTATTTCAATCTGCCATTCAAATGAATATATAATTTGTTTTTTAATGTATGTTTTTGTAACAAAAGCTCTAAAAAAGCTCTAAAAAAATTAACTTACCTGCTTGAATCATTTCATTGAATCTGGCTGACAGTCTTTGAGGTGTTCTATAAGGGTCCTCCTTTTGACATAAAACGTCAATGACACCACTTGCATATTGTGCAATATAAACAGAAGTGGTCTATTTATCTTGTACACTTCTTGCAGGTCTTTAGATGGGCGTCTGCAGGTGTCGCACAGGAAAGGCCTTCCACATGTAATATATTGTCGTCTGTGGCGCTGGCCTGACCTTCAGTCTCACCACGAGCTGCGAGCTGTAGACTTGTGTGAGTTTGCTTTCCACATGAAGAAAGACGAGGTGTGTGTCAACCCGTATCATTACCAGCGTGTGGAGACCCCAGGTAAGCCCTCTGAGCATGAATGTGTTGTGTGTATGTAAAAATGTGTTACATCTGTTAAGTTGTTAAGCTTTAATTAAGTCTTTCTTATCAACTGATGCACATTCTATATTTATCCATATGTTGGTTTGATCCTGATTAAGAGTTGAATTGTGTATCTGTCATTCAGTTTTGCCACCAGTGCTGGTCCCCCGACATACTGACATCCCTGCTGAGTTTCCCCCGCTGGATGACTATAGCCACTCTATCCCTGAAAACACCAACTTTCCAGCTGGCATAGAGCCTCAGATCAACTACATACCTGGTTAGTGGGAAAAAATCATGCACAGTTGGATATTTTAAGGACATTTCTTTAACTTCTGGTGCTATTAGAGACTTTATTTTATCATTATTTCTGCCTGATTGTGGAATTGAACCCTTTGTGTAATTATAATTAGATATTAAACGTTGATTATTTGTATTTATAGTTTTCCCACACAAAATGTTCTTATATTTTATTCACAATCATTTATTGTTCTCACACTCTTTTTAAAAATGGTTTCACAAAGCATAATCGGAGCAAGAAAAGACTATAGATTATACCAATTTATGTTTTTTTTTCAAGAGATATTTTAAACACTGAGAATGTTCTTTTTGCATGTATTTAAAAAAAATAATATTCTATAGCATCAAAGAAACTGTAGATATCGATAATATGGATAAAAGACATGTGATGGTGTTGACTAGGCTCTTAATCATGCATTTCAGAGACACCTCCTCCTGGGTACCTCAGTGAAGATGGTGAGAGCAGCGATCAGCAGGTGAACCACATGGACACAGGTGAGATCTCTTTCTTTCCACTCAGATTAAAATCTGCTCTGAGTACCTGAGATTACAGGCATTCTAACATGTTTCTGCAGGTTCTCCAAACCTGTCGCCCAATCCTGTCTCCCCTGCAAATAACAACCTTGGTAAGAACTGTGAACTACACTTTAAACAGCCATGTTTTGAATATGTATAGAATATGGAGACCTTTCCCTAACTTCATGACAGTTTAAATTTGGTCAATTAAACTCTGATGCCTGAGGTGTGTTTGGAATGAGAGCCTTCTGCTTTATTTCAGTGTGAAGAATGCTTTAAATCTAGCTAGATTATCAAAGACATGTTCCTTACACTCGTATGACAGGCTCTGTACGGAGTAATTAGTGAGAATGGGAGTGCGCCTCTGTTGGCCTGAGGGTGTGTTGTTTTTAGTGAGCATGTGAGTAATGGCCCCAACATGTACTTAACAGCATAGCTAGAGTGGTTTCGCTCGAGGACAAACCACAAAGCTTTGAATCAGGAACACAATGTCTTGTTAAGGTCATTTTATAGAGAATAATTAGCTTGTTGATGACACCTTTTTGTCAGTTGACATTGTGTTTTGAGAACCAAAGTGTGTGCATGTGGGTGTGTGAAGGAAATTTTGTAACAGTAAGAAGAGCATTTTCCGGTCAGTTGTTTGTTGCTGACTTGTGATGACATCAGAACAGGATGTTTTTCTCTCTTTGGAACAGTATCAGAACTCCCTAGTATTAATGACATTAAAGTCAGATTTATTTTGTTTGTGTACTTGTACTAGAGCACACAACATGCTGTGTGCCCTGGTCCTCAGAGAGATTGTAGTTTATGAGGATTTACCAATAGGAGGAAGCCTCATATGAAAGGAGTCTTTGTTTCTGTCCCCTGTGTTCCCAGACAGCCCAGGGTAAAATAATGATAATATCACACAATGCTATTGCACATTCTAGCTCTGTAGTAACTGTGTCGTAACTAACTATTGTAGAAACTTATTTAGCCAATAGAAAAAATACATGACCAACCTGCTGGTTTCAAAGGGCCAAACCTGTGGAAGGGGACTTTTACCTACACATTTGACCTGTTTTTTCCACTGTCTTGTCTTCTGTGTGTGTCTCAGACCTGCAGCCGGTAACATATTGTGAGTCAGCATTCTGGTGCTCAATCTCATACTATGAGCTAAACCAGCGTGTAGGAGAGACCTTCCATGCTTCACAGCCCTCCCTGACTGTAGACGGCTTCACAGACCCCTCCAATGCCGAGCGTTTCTGTTTGGGGCTGCTATCCAACGTCAACCGCAATGCAGCTGTGGAGCTCACTCGCAGACACATTGGTACCTTTATAATTTAGCTGTTATGCCTGGTATGTTCTAGTATTGTTTAAGGAGAGTGCCGGGAGAGAAATCTCTCACTTGCTTTGTCTCTTTCTGAGGTCGGGGAGTGCGACTGTACTACATAGGTGGAGAGGTGTTTGCAGAGTGTCTGAGTGACAGTGCCATCTTTGTCCAGAGTCCAAATTGTAACCAGCGCTATGGCTGGCACCCTGCCACTGTGTGTAAGATTCCTCCAGGTATGCTGTGCACACACAAAACACTCATCATCTCCATT
The DNA here is from genome assembly GCA_037577295.1 of Ladigesia roloffi. Lineage (NCBI taxonomy): Eukaryota > Metazoa > Chordata > Actinopteri > Characiformes > Alestidae > Ladigesia > Ladigesia roloffi. The sequence continues at coordinate 2,656,030 of JBBKCR010000018.1, forward strand.
CCCAGATGTGCTGGTTTCTGTTAATTAGCTTTTAATTATCTTATTAAAAAGTTCTATTTATACGTTTATAACCTCATGCTAAAAGTTCGTATTTTAAAAGCATTTACCTTGTTTGTTATTTAATCATGATGTCATTTTGTGTCCAAATTTCCAGTTCAAGGTCTTGATAAAAAAAAAAATGCCTGTAACAAGTCACCTGATACTCATTTCCTACATGTGTCATTTGTGATTGATGGCATGTGCTCATATGTACACAATCTATGAGTCATACTTCCTCAGCATGTACCACGGGATTGCTCAGCCCCATGTTTTTTCCTTTTAGGGTGTAATCTGAAGATCTTCAATAACCAGGAGTTCGCTGCTCTGTTGGCTCAGTCGGTGAATCAGGGTTTTGAGGCTGTGTACCAACTGACACGGATGTGTACCATCCGCATGAGCTTTGTCAAAGGCTGGGGAGCAGAATACAGGTGAAGACACAAACACTGAGTCCTAAACTATAAACTGTTGCCAAAGCAGGTTGACTTTGTGGCTGAAAGGTAGACGAGCTAGTTTATGTGATACTAAGGATCAGTAGAGAGCTGAGAGGGGAGGAAGAGCATGTGCGTCAGACGAATCTCTTGTGCAATCCCTCCAGCTCCCTCTCGTTACACGTCAAGCCCAAGGCCAGCACGAGGGAGTGTTAGGAAATTGAGTTTGTGCATTATGAGCCATGTTCACAGCTGTAGTTGAACAACAGCCTACAAACTGGTATAAATTGCACATGCTTGGTTTACTGAGTCTGTCATATGGTCAGATAAGGAAAGTAATGGCTTCCAGCCATAGTCCCCTTTGCCTTTTCTGCTCTGCCAAATACACTGGAGAGGTTTATACACCTCTTCTCTCTTCGTGATTATTGTCTGTTCCTGCCCACATATCTTCTTGGATGAAGAAGGATCAGCCGTGTTTGACTGAGGTGGAGCTGGGGTTTGGGCCCATATGTGCTGAGCTGACATAAGTGCAATAGGAACTATATGGCAGAGCATTTAAATTGCTGTAAAGCAGTGGTCTCAAACCTGTCCTGAAAGGGCCGCTGTGGGTGCAAGTTTTCATCCCAACCAAGAAGAAGCAACACCTGATTAAATTAACACCACCAACAACTGATTACAGAGGTAGAATCAGGTGTGCCTCTTGCTTGGTTGGAACAAAAACCTGCACCCAGAGTGGCTATTTCTGGACAGGTCTGGGACCCCTGCTGTAAAGGTTCATAGGGGATCGACTGAATGAAGTGAGTTCAAAAGGGTAGGAGGGAGTGAGGCAGTGGGAGAGCATTGTGTAATGGGCAGGAATGCAGTAGATGGGCGGGAGTACATGGGCTGGAGACATGCCTGTGTTCACGCAGAGATGGAAGGAGAGATTTAGAGAGGCTTGTTGCAAAGAAGGCACAAACATATGTAGAGAAAATTAATGCAGTGTTCGAATGTGTAGGACCTTATTATAAATCAAAGGTCTTCAGGATGTGCATTACATAATCATCAGTATGTCCCTGTTTTTTTTTAATGGAAATGTTGTTCTGAATCTGGTAGTACTATGTTTTAATAGCTAAGACCATGTAAACTTTGCAATTCCCCTGGCCAGTCTGGAGCTTTGTAATGGGGGTTGTAGGGCTGAAAGCATTTTACTGACATGGATTCCCCTTTCCTGCAGGCGCCAGACAGTGACCAGCACCCCCTGCTGGATAGAACTACACCTGAATGGCCCACTGCAGTGGCTGGACAAGGTGCTCACTCAAATGGGCTCACCCAGCATTCGCTGTTCCAGTGTATCATAAGAGACATCCATACCTCTTGCACCATACCTAGGAAAGTCGCCCAACTCCAGCACCCAGGACCTGCCTCCCCCTGCAGACCAGCAAAGAAAATACAGAAAGGGGCGAATAGGCCAAGATTCTCTCAAGTGTTTCTCCATCAGTCACTCCACTACTTACCCGTCTGTACATACACACACACACACCATTTTGAGGACATTTCACTGCTGATACTTAAATAGCAGGATCTGTACAGCTATGTATCACACAGATGGTATTTGGATAGATTTTGATCAAACAAGTGTGTGCATGTAAATGTGTGTCACAAACCCAGTTTAGACCTAGCTTATCAAACCAAATGAGGTTTATATTTTATTTACTGTAAGAGTACATAAAGTTAATTATTCTTCTGGTTAATATGCTAGATAAAACTTATAGGACATACAGCTGACATACTGCAATTGTCAGTATTCAGAGACACTGAGTCCGAAGCATTTTGTGTGTGATTTGCGGAAATGGTATGAATCTCTCAGGCCCAGCAGTTTGTCCGGTACATTTGGCTTTGGCAGTCATATAAACTTAACCTCAGAGTTATTATTGCGTTCTTGCAGCCCTCAGTGAAAGGCTGTATATGAGCCCATAACCCTAGCTGTTTGCTATGCTAAAGTGAGCTAGGTTAAGGTAAGTATGCCGCTTGTGGTTGTTATTGTTGCCACTGTTGTGTGTTGAAGCTTGCTTGCTGTATTATGCTTGGAGGAATTGCACAGTTAATCTTCATGCACTGAGCAGTTCAACACAATTTATAGGATGATTCAGCGTGGTTGACCTGGTTTATATTTCCTTCTTGGCACTGTCTAATGGTACTTAGTCTAGTGTAGCACAACTATACTCATAAGAAGCACTTGTCCTTACTACTCTGTCACAGAGTAGGCAAATAAGTCTCATCAGATTTGCATTTTTGTCAGTGACAAAAGCAGTAGCTGATAGTGCCATTCATTTTTTTTTTGGTGGAAATTTTAGATTTTAAATGATTTTGCTTGACAGTCGTATAAATTTTGTAATTCTTATTTTTGCATAACAACTAGACTGAAGAGTGCAGTAGTATATTTTTGATGTTGTCCCATACTGTGGATTGTAAATAATGTTCAGAGGGTTTGTAAGCAGATTCTTTGAGCAAGGCCGAATTTTCTCAATGTGCAGCGTGGTCTGCCGACATGGGCCTCGCAAGCCTGGTGATTGAGTTAACAGTAGCTATAGTATTCAAAAGTAATTATTTTTGCTATTGCTTTGTGTGATTGAAAAGCTTTTGTGTTTTAGAATTCCCAGTTTTCATACTTCTGTGATTGCTGCACCCACTCATGATATGCTTGTGTCCTTTTCATGCTCTTCTGTGTGCTAGTCACTTAACAAAATGCCTAGACCTTGAAGAAACATATGCTTGCATCAACTAAAGCCAGCCAGGACTTTAAAAAGCCCCACAGTAAAGAGCATCTTAGTGTGCTCCTCTAATGTTTGTTACAAGTTATTACAACTGTTGTGGTGATAATGCCTGAAGAGATTCGTTTTGTGACCAGATCAGTGGCCATTTTTCTCTAGTGAATATTCTGATACAAATTCACACCTTTTTTTCTTCTTTACCCATTTTAGCCCCTGTTCAAAAGAGATAGCACCACTTCAAGAAAAAAAGAATCATGTACTTATAATGGAACATGAGATATATTATACACTCTTGTGTTTAGGCAACAACTTTCCACATCCTTTGATTTCTCAGAACATCAAATGTGTAATTTACTCACAGCATTTCCTTGTCCATCTGAATGGCACAGTAAAGGGATGTTTAAAACTCAGGACCATTAAGCCCACTCATGAACAACAAAGCTTCATGCAATGCAGCACATACATTTCTTACATATACATAATATATGATGTCTACGTTACTACCAATTATTTTTTGTATAAGAAAAAATGGGTTTTAAAGAAACTAAGAGATTTTAAAGTAAACCAGAGTTGGGCGAGACGAGTACTGCTGGCAGCTCTTGAGGTGTGCTCATATTTTTCTATATCATCTCAAGATGATGCCTGTGTTTATGGCTGGATGTGTCTTTTGAGCCAGGCCCTTTCAGTTTTTAGGGCTTTTTATCTCATAGTCTAATGATTGGATTCCTTGACTGGATAATTTATTAGATGTATACAACAGTTGATTAATTGCATGGTCTTGGAATTCCTGAATTTGACATTAGTGTTTCATTTTTTAATCATGTTTTTTTTTTTTGGCACACTGTAGACTGGCTGTGTCCTTTCAATCGCTTGGGCAAATATTTGTTGACATTTTGTGCACACATTTTTTTCCCCAATGCTCTCAAAACTTGTGAAAATTAGCTTGTCAGTGAACTGATGCAAATTTGTTTATTTGAACATGTTTAATTGGTCATTGTTTCCTCTCCAGCTTAATAAAGCACCTTGCACTGTGTCTAGTCCTATAGATCCTACTGGTTCTCCCTCTGTAACTCAGCCATGTCTTAGCATGTGCTGCACCAATTTAGTGTCACCGTTCTCCGTTAAACTACAACACTGCCTGGGTAATATGCCGTTATTTTTCATATACCAGTTTTGAGAGGCAACAATGAAATGTCTTGGTTATTGGTTCCAGTACTTATTTTGTGTGCTTTTTTTTCATTTTTTGCTTAGGTTTTGCCCTAAATGTACTTTATGCAGCTTTACCTACATACGTTTTCTTTTCCCTAATTGTTTAAGCAATTTTCTTGTATTGCCTCGTTTTGTTATCCAAGAATTTTTAATAATAAAATGTGTATTTTAAACTGGATTTCTTTTTTCTGATTTAGAGCTCTTTATCTTTATCTTTGGTGCAAATATCCCTAAAACTGGCACAGTGATTACTTTTTCCTTTTTAATCTCTTTCAGAAATTCCACTCTAGGTGAGTTAATGCAAAGTGTTTTAATTCAAGTATGTCAGTGTTGTAATATGACTTACATATTAAAGAATACTTCATCAGCCACAGCAACACAACCACAATTTTATTTATAATAACTAGCTTTTAAATCCTGGGCAAAATGGACAACCTAAAAAAGGTTTAATAACAATATCATGGAAAGCCATCCATTTTCAAAACATTTGACTAACCATGAATGTCCCATGTATGAATCAGATGATTTTGACAAGTGGTTGTGGATTATCTTTATCCCAACACACTCTCCTATCCATCTTCAATTAAAATGTTTAAAAGCCAGGAGCTCATAATGACTTCAGTTACTGAGGCGCTGGGGTTTGAGAGGATAACAAGAATATCTTGATAAACCTCTCGTTCCCTGTCTCCACATTTCCTTTGTCATCACATTTCCAACCCCCAAACTGAAGCTCGAAGCTGAGAAGATCAGTTTGGCCTGAACACAGGGGTCTGGGTATATCAGGAAAAGACTGGGAGCTGGGGATCAGAACCAGAGAGAGGAGCAGTGACTTTAGCTCTCCTCCCCTGAAGACAAACCTTCAATCTCATCCTGGTCCCCACCAATTGCCATCCAAAAGGCTTTGGCTACCTAAAAATGAATTAACATTACACTGTAAGTAACATAAATTTATGTTTTGCTACTTATGGACAATGCAAATTAACTTCTTTACCTTCTCTGCATGCACCTTCCTTTGCTCATGTGGTAATGATGAAGCTTTATCTACATCAAGTTCAAAGAAACACAAAAAAAAAAACAATAAAATTTTGCGGCCAAAGCACTAGAGCACAGTCTGATCTGTCACATCCTCAATCAAACATAAGTTGCAATTAAACATCAGGTATTAAACAGCATGTTGCCTAAAAAAACAAATTGCTTCTCATTTTTTTCCAACTATACGATCTCACCTTTCATTTCTTTCAGTTTGGTAAAGAGCCTCTCAAAATTCTCAACATCTGCATCTCCAGCTGTGAGGTTGGCCAGTTCCTGAATGTCCATGTCAGTCAAGGGATCTACAAAATATTGAAATAATAATTAATGATAATGATACTAGAATTATTACATGATAATACCCAAATAATACCTACACCTACCTACTATTGAGTCCACCCCCTGTGAAGCTTGGTGACAGCTTTCTGTGTTCTGTCCTTCTGTGTTTTCATCTGCATCATTAGGTTGAGGCTGAAAAGTCTAAAATGAAAGAAACAGGGTCAGCAAAATACACCATTCCAACATTAAACTACAATGTAACACAAAGCTTATAATGTTAAACTTCAAATAAGGATCAGATTGTCGTTGTTCTGTTCAATGTTGACATTATAAAAGGGCTAATTTTAATACTGATTTAATTATAAATTTTACTGAGATATTCCTAATGTCTAGAATGGCAATTTGCTGCTTTTATAACAATCATTTAAGAAAAACTGGAGGCTTGATTTATGATTTCTGACCTGTGACTCCAGCTGGGGCCGTGGATTGCTGTGGCGGGATGCCACCAAACTGCTCATCAGGCCGAACCCTTGATTGTGTTCTGTGAAGAAACAAGTGTGTTCAGGTGTGAATGTTTAAAATACTAATAATTTAATGTGCTATTTACACATTTAGAACAGCAAAACCTCACCATCCTTCATTTCCACACTAGACCACACATTGGCATTAAGAGCCTGGACAACCCTTTTAACTCCTGTGGACTCAGGAAAGTCATCTGTTGCACAATGAAAACACATTCATTAAAACAAAATATTGAAGACTGTTGAATGGCTCCATACATCAAGGTATACTGTATCCGTACTGTACATTAGCACAATCATGTTTTACCATCCTCATCAGGCAGTTCCTGAGGGTTGAGCTCCACCAGTTCAAAGGCATGAGCCAGGCACCACTGCTGAGCTTCGTGTCTGGTCACACCTGCATCATTATACAAGGAAACAGCAGAGTGAACAGCATGCACATATTACACATGTACACATTATATACCCCCAAAAATTGCAAGGCCTGAGCTTGCATCACCTGCTGTAGAATCACGTACATTATTGACAAATACTCGGATTCCCTTAGTCTCTTTTAACAGAGCAACCTACAAAAAGCAGCTGTTCAGCAGCATTACAGCACTCACCATTTTCACACACATGATCACACACTAGAATAAGCACCTCTGGAGCAAGGTCATCCACTACTGACAACCATGGAGTCACACCACAAAGGCCATCTTTCTGCAAAACAGGAATATCCATAGCCCAAAATGGTACACAATTCCACAATACATTAAAATACAAAGAAAAGTAATACATTTAGCAATTTCATACTCACTGTTTTACTATCAAAGTAGATGATGAAGGCCTGCATAGACTGGGCTACCTCAGAGTTCATTTTAAATGGACTTGGCACAACACAAAGACTGACTTTGGCAGTGTAATATTTGTTGTTGATTGTCCACGGATACCAAACCACTTCATCCTCCCTTTTTGTTGGTTCTGGTAATGATGATATACCCAAGATCTCTATCAAGAATCAATAAAAGACTGGATTAACTATATTACTCAAATAATAATAAAAGCAACAAATATTGCATTACCTCCAAAAAACTGTACACCATGATTCTTCCATTCTGGTCCTAGAGGGAGGACCAGAGTCCAGCACCAAAGCCAGGCAATTTTTAGATTCATTATTTAACTCTCAACCTCTGCTGGTCCCTGGCCATGCAGGACAAGAAGAAAGCTGAATCTGAAGTTCAACACTGCCTGCTGCTGGGCATTAAGCTGTACTTCGTATTTTATAAAGACTACTTCAACGTCAACCACACTAGATGGTAAATAAATGTCCAATGTATGAAATTGTTATAGTTAAATGTATTAATTGACTTCATTAATGAGATTTTTTTTTTCTCATGAGACGGATCACTTCCAAAGCCCAATTATATATACTGTAAGACCATCCCTTAATGGGACAAATGACAAATAAGTGTTAACAACTAAGGTGCAGAACCAAATAAGATTACTTTTAATTACCTTTAGATAACTTTGGGTTTATATTTCTAATCGTTCATCATAACCGTGGAAAATTATAAACAATAATAGAGCTATACAAAAATTACTCACAGGTTCAACTTAACTGCAAACACCGCTTTATCTTTAATCCATGAGTCAGCCTAAGGTTACATAAATTAAAACGACCGTGTTCATGTGCCGAAATCCCTGATCAAAACTAATGTACTTTCTCTCTGTACGGCAGCTGACAGTTTCAACGACTAGCTAGCTACACTCTATGGACCAAAATATTACGACGCTTGACCATTATATCAAGATGGCCTTAAATGACACTGCTTTCAAAGCCATGTACTTAAATTTGGAAAGAAAGGGGCCTAACCCAAACCCTGAAATGCATGTGTGTCCCAGTATTTTTGTCCACGTAGAGTAGCTTTTGCTTTAGCAACAACAGGCAAACGACCAGCCCCACTGTTTTGCTAACTTAGCTGCCAGCTTAGTCGGCTTTTTCCCGTTTTACTTACGTCTGACGAGCTCCTCCTCTTTGAATCCCGAGTCACAGCTTGTTATAAGGACGCAAGGTACAGAAATCGTCTCTTCTTCGTTATCCGCCGACATGTCTGAGGCTGGATGAATATTCTCCTCGGCTAACCGGCTAAATCCAGCTCCTCCCCGAGCCTTTCACCTCCAACCTCCACCCGGCGGAGTGACGCGCTTCTACGTGAACACCTACACGACATAAAAATATTTTTACTGCATTTATACGTATCAAGTGCACAAAAAAATTATAAACAAAATAACACCTAAGCATTTTTTCATTTGCTACACTATATGGCCACAGTTTTAGTGTAATGGTCTAGGCCAATTAATTCTAGTGAGGGGCAATCTTAATGCTTCAGCATACTAAGACATTTTGGACTACATGCTTCCAAATTTGTGGACACAGTTTGAGGAGGAATCTTTCCTGTTCCGGAATGACTATCCCCTGCAAAGTTGCTATAGTCACGCGCACGCGTCCGTGTTGCTAAGGGCACTGAAGACAAAACGGAGTTATCCAGAATTTTACCCAGACTGCTAAGCTTGCGTGTTAAGCAATTGAAAACAATATCAGCAAAAATCCTTTGAATTGTCATGGCAAGGTAGTACCAGTTTGAGTTGTTTGTGAAGACTTGAGAATGAGTGACAGTCTTAAAAAAGGAGACGAGCTTGGGCGCATTCTTGTGCAGGTAACTTTCTAAAGATTTTTCACAAAGTTAATGAGCTAACATAATGTTTGCTGAAATTGTTCTACTGTTCTGTCTTCCAGGTGCAGCATGATTTGATTCAGCTGAAGAAGAACCTAGGTCGAATTGTCTTGAGCGAGCAGGGCGAGGCTTTAAGGGTTGAAGCTCTGGATGCTGCTATAAGCAGAACAGAGAATGGCATAAAGGTCTTATTTTCTGAGATTGAATTTAATTGTGTAGATTTGATTTGAGTGGTGACATAAGTTCTGCTTTCTCAAAAAAAACAAACAAACTGTAGGGCAGGGGTCGCCTACCTTTTTGAAACTGAGAGAACTACTTATCAAGTACCTAGTAATAAGAGGGGCCAGGGGCGCCGCCAGGGGGTAAAGGTTAGAACGATTCTAGGGGCCCAGTAC
>JBBKCR010000018.1:2671874-2716798 GCA_037577295.1 Ladigesia roloffi
AGAGGGGCCAGGGGCGCCGCAAGGGGGTAAAGGTTAGAACGATTCTAGGGGCCCAGTACTGATATGGGGCCCTGTTAGGGGCTAGTAATATTATTTTAATAAAGAGAGGGGGCCCAAAATTCTAATCTTTCATGGGGCCCAAGATTTCTGGTGGCGCCAGAGGGGCTACATGTTTGATGCACTAAAACAGAGTTTACCTAAACATATCTAAACTTCATGTATAATATAATAATATTTATTTTAGATATTGTAATTTGTAAATGTATATCAGTGCAAATGCGATAAAAGACGAATAGCAACAGGATGTTGGTGACCCCTGCTGTAGCGTACAGTTCAGGTGGTAGTGAAAGTAAGCACTCATTGTGCAAGGAAAGCGTGTTCTGGAGATGCACTGTATGGACAACAGTATTGGGACACCTGACTAATACACCAACTGGGATTTAAAAGACATTTCATTCAAATACATAGACTTTAATATAGAGTTGGTTGCCCCATTTCCACTCTTCTTGGAACAAGATTTTGGAGTGTTTCTGTCGAAATTTGTGCCCATTCTTTTAGGGAAGGCCGGGCTCGCAAGCTGCGTTCCAGTTCATCCCAAATGTTTTGGATGGGGTTGAGGTCAGGGCTCTGTGTGTGTCAGTCAAGTTCTGCCACATCGAACTCATCTAACCATGTGTTCATGGACCTTGCTTTGTGCACTGGAGCACAGACGTAAGATTAGATAAGATAAACCTGGATTAGTCCCACAAGTGAGAAATGTACATTGTCACAGCAGAAAGTGGACAGTATAAAGATAAGAGCAGCACTACAACCCCCAAAACATTAGAACAGAATAAAAATATACCAACAGTAAAGTATAAAATGAATAGAAAAGTGCCTACACTGTTTTAACTGAAGCATCTAAAAAAAACCTTGATAAGCAGTGTTGTGTGGTTCCATTTAGACAGGACACTGTATATATAAATGTGATTCAAGGAATACAATTTGTCCATCTTTCTACTTAAAAAATCAGACTGTGTCTAACCGGTAGTTAAACCTGTACTGGTGTTTAGCAGGCTTTAAAAATCACTCTTGTGATATTCATACAGAGACGTGCCGAGGAATATCTGAAGATTGGCAACAAACAAGTATTGACGCTTCCCATTATTGAAGACCATGAGAAGAAGGCTGGGAGGATTGTCAAATGGTATATTGTGGGCTTATAATTTGATAGTATATATTTCAGGAATATCACATGATTGTCTCACACTAACATACAAATATTTTATCAGTAAACTTGACTTTTAATGCAATAGGGAGCCAAGCCTCACAAACATCCCAGTTATCCATACTCAGATGTATCCAGCTTCTGGGTCTCCTGGAGAAAAGGTATGGGTATTGTATTTACAAAATCTCTTAGCAATGTTTAGCTTCAACTGTAACATGCTCAGTTTGTGAGTGACCCCTCTGATTCTGTCTCTTTACCAGCACAAGGCAGCATTGGCCATGCGTCTGCTATACAACTCAGCTTACCCCAACAGCAGAGATCTTATGCACCAGAATAATGGCATTCAGCTCCCTGATTTGCAAAAGCAAACTGGCCCTGTGAGTTTCTGTGAATCAGGCACTTTATCTACAATATATCCATTCAACTTAGCTACGTATTAGGAATAAATATTAAATCATGAAAACCGGGTAAAGTAATATGTGGTAGTTTTACAAAAGCACATTTGACTCAAATTCACATTAAAGCAGTCACAATATTTGATTTAACGTATTTTACAAGATTATGCTTAAACAATTAAAAACATGTAATCCAATTAAAAAATATTAGAGATAATGGCTAAGTAGGATTTTTTTTCAGAACAGATATTTTAAATATTTTTAGGAGCATTGAATTCGTATCGGTTTTGGAAGCAGTAAAAATGCTCTTTGTTTCAGATATGCACCCCTATTCACAAATTTCACAAATTTACTGTTTAAATGTCTCTGAAAAAAAATTGGCATCTCAGTAAATTTTTATTGAATAATCTAAATAACTTATATTTTTAAATAAGTACAATAGTTTAAAATCAAGGAAACCCCTTCTATGAATAGGTGTGTCCTCACTTTTGACTGGTAGTACATATTATGTATGATAGTATAAGAAATCAATTCTGCTATTGTGCATTATTCTATATTTCCTAGCCATTTTGGAGCCACTGCAGCAGCTAATTAAGATGGATTCCCAGTAGTTATTTGATAGTGGCCAGAATTTGTCTTATCTGACTGTTGCCTTAAACCCAACATATGTCACATGGTGCTCCAGAGCTGGAGATGTGGCAGGCCAGTATTAACAGATGACTCTAGTCAGTATGCTTTCAAACAGGAGATGTGAACTGAAGGTCACTTGCTTTGGCAGTGACATTGAAAGTGTTTGTGGGTAAACAAATTAATCTTTTCAAAGGTCACCATTTGTATTAGTGCTCAAGTTCTTCCCCCTTTCCCGTCTGCTTCGTCCTGCTATCTCTGTCGTCCCATGCCTGTCATGGAAGGTGCTGAGCCTGTCAGGTTGCTGCTGTGGACAATGGCAGACTTGGCCAGCGAGAGCGGACAGACGCAGATTGCTGCACATCAGCATTCTTCGGAGGAGGTGCCGGCGCCTGATTGCAGTTGTATGGGCTGCTGCTTTACAGCTGTCTCAGGACAGGTGCCGGTACCTGTTCCTGCATGCCAATAAGACGGCCGCAGCCGGCAGTCGCTGGCGCCTTGCCCATTGCCTTCAAAGCCTCTGCGCCAGCTCTCTTCATCGGCTCTGAAGCTGCGTATTCCTGCTGTGGCTGTTTCATCTTCCTACATGTACAAAATCCACAGCTGTGTGAATTTTCAGTGCACACCTGGCAAGCGCTGGTAGGGTGTCACAGAGCTCAGTGGTGTGAGAACAGACAGGCCAGAAATACTGAAGGAGGAAGATGGAGGCATAGAAGAAATCTATGCATGTTCATTTTTAGCCCTCAGCCACTCTGTGCCCCCTATTATATATGAATAACTGGGACTATGTAAACACTATGTCCTACACTACGATTCATGCTGTCAGCTAGCTACAAAAAGACAGCGGTGTCATTATTTTCAAATGTTCTTGCATTTCATTTTTAAATCTAATAGGCTGTAAAATTGCTGTAGATAACATCCTTTTATCTTCTCCTATTTTGCTTAATGGTATTACATCCTGAGGTAATGCCTCTCTGTACATAATGAGCAGTTTGGGTGATTGACTGGTAGTCATTAAAATGACCCGTCTGCTAAGAGTATTGATGTGAGAGTCACACATTGCCTGCTTGATAATATTCAAGCAGTTGGAATTCTCCTGATTACTTATTTCTGTGATGAATTATTGTGGAGCCCCTCTTGCCTTTTGATTCATGAGCTGTTTTACAGCGATGAGGAGGTAGCACTATTTTGGGCATTGCTCTGATGGAATTTAATTCTTGTAGATCTCAAACAGCTGTTCACTCGAGAGAGACCGAGAGAGAAATAAACATTTTGAATCATGCTCAGAGTCTCCAGAAAGCATTGCCAGCTTGTGATTGATTGCTGGAGGGAAGGGGGCTTATTGGCTAGTTTACAATGTCATTAACTGCCTGTATCCTAGCTCCAACTTTCTTTTAATGAATGCGGAAAATCTGTTGGTTGTAATCACACAACATCATCGCACTCCTTCACAACAACACTTACATTCATGGGCTCAAACAGCCAACAAAATAAAGAGAGAGGGAGGGGAAGCAGAGGAAGAAACCATATTTCTTGACATCTACAAGCTGCCACCAGCCTGATTAATGGATGGCCGTCTCGCAGCCTTTTACAACAAAGTTTGTTCGGCGAGAGAAATCTACTCAGTGACCCGCAGCTAATAGCATTCTCCATGAGCAAGCTATTGAGTGGAGTGTGTTCCTGTTCTGTTCTCCATGTGCTGTTGGTTTTGGCTGTGCAGCCTGCAGGCAGATCTCTTTTTGCCTCAGCGAGATACAAGGGACCCATTTAATACCTCTTGCTGTGACACATTTAATACAACACCTCTAACCTTAGACCACAGTAATATCGATTAGAGCCCATTTTTACAATTCCATAGTGTATGTACAATGTCTTTTCTGACTGTTTGGGGAGATTCCCATTCGTCTACAGTGTCACACAATTCTAATGACTTGGAAAGTGTTTGATGGAGCAAAGGTATGAGATAATTAATACTGAGCTTCTCTCTAGGTAGGAACCCAGAAAGTGATCACTGGCTCTACAGTGTGCAGTTTAGCTGGTGTACCAACAGGCTTTCTGAGCAACAACCTCTACCCTGCACCATCTCTCTTTGAGGAAGACAGGAGAGCAGGCAAGAAACTTTACTGTGTGTACAACATGGACAAAGTATCATACTGCAGTTGTGTGATTGCATATTGCCATATACCATGCAATTTATTACCCTTGGCTAAGGACCTGAAATGTTTAAGGGATTTTCCACTGCACTGAAACCATTGACCCTAGAAAACTATATTTTTAAGTTTTTTCTTTTAGGTCTAGGACTAAGTTGGTACCTTTTCACAATTTTTACCATCAGGGCCTAATGGTACTCAAGAGCAACACCATAATGTAAACTAAAATGGAGTATGGATATTTAATTTGCTAGTTTTTCCTTGGGTTAACTAGGTAAAGAAGCATTTGACATTTTTACTTGCAAAAACAGAGCTGTTGTTTGTTTTTCCCATTCAAGAATGAAAATGTATGCTCTGCTTAGTCCCGCACACAAGTCTGAGTAACTGTAAACTTATTGTAAGTATGTGATTGTAGACGAGAACTTCAGGTTACTAACTAACATGCATGGTGGCTAATTAGAATGATTTAAACAATGAATCATAGTTATTGTGTTAGTCTCTCAAGCAAGTGGAATATAAACTAGAACTGTGCGTCCTGTTTGTTCTCATTTGGGTCAGTTCTGGTTTTATAATGTGCAGTGGGAAAATCAATAGTGCTTTCATTTTAATTGTACATTGCAAGCTGAAGGACCATTTCATCGTTGTACAGGTTGGTACTGCAGTCACAATTACCAAATGATAAAACACTACTGAGCACTTACTTATTACAACATTCCTTTAAAAAATGGCATGCATCACTCCAGTCCAGGAGAGCTTATTTCTAGCACAGTTTGTTGATTTCCCTGTTTAAACACACCTGATTCAGCTGATCTGCTCATTTTCAGATTTAGTTAGTGTGTAAGAGGGAGTGAATGGTCAAACATGCGCATTGGCCTATAAGTGTAAATAGTTTATGTAAGGATGTTTTGTAAGGGTTTCCTCATAAAAGTTTTTTAATCTCTTTTCTTTGCAGGAATTTCCTGTCAGTTAGAGAAAGGTCTACCACCTTCAGCAGCTGATCGCTGTTTGACTCTTGTTAAACCCAAGGCAGCCTCACTTCACCAAAACGAGGCGATCAGTCCAAATAAAACAGGTAAGATACATTCCATGCTCTAGCCATCCATTATGTTTAGGGAGTGTTGCTTTGGGCAATCGATGCTTTAAATAACATGCCATATAAATTCCTGGTTTGCTGTTGTTTTCATGCTAAAAAAGAGTAATCATTATTACCATTTACTATTAAAAAAAGTACACAATGTGTCTGATTTAGGAAGACAATACAAATATTGGCTGTGCAAGAAAAAAATCTCCCCGAAGTTTTCTTAGACAACTGAGTTTATTTACAATGGTTTTGTAGTTTAAAGACTGATTAAATTTATTACAGAGCTTGCTTGACAGCAGAAATCAATGATACTTTGTTAAATATGCTTTTTTTAATGTTTACATGACATCACTCCTCTTTGGACTTAAGTGTGTGTGAAATTGCAGGAAAACAGCAGAAAGATTTAAGTCAGAGTAAGGATATCACCCAGCCCCACAGAATCTCTCACCCAGGATCTCTGCCCACATGGACCACTACCACACCGCCTCCCTCTGCTGCCTCTGACAGCAAAATCCTTCAGGGACAAGCACGACTCACCCCACGTGGCCCTCAGGTATTACAAGCTAAATCATGTCAGCAGATTGCTATATTTCAGATAGGTGATAGCATTGCATCCTCTACATTAATCTCTTCTGCAGTTTTATTCAAAGTGATGTCAATGGAAGTTTCTTCTTATCTATCAGAAGACATAAAACATTTTTTTGTCTATACCATGAAATCTATTCACTTCATGTCACTAAATGTCAGTTTATGTTACTAAAATAGTCAATAGAGAAAAAAATCAGTGTTTCAGGTTTTCTTCTTTTTTTTAAAATAGCGTTTCAAAAATTTTTTGAAAATATTTTGAAAATATTTCGACAATAATGTTCAGTGTATTTATATAGTACTTTTTTTCAAGGACATGTATGTAATGTGTGTCATTTCATATTTCATATTCATATATATTGTTCATTTGTATTGTTTACATTTTGACAGTCCTTATGTGGTTATGTGCTCAGTGTTTTCCAGCGCTACCACCAGCTGCTGTTACCAAACACTGCTTCAGCATAGTGGAGGGCTGGATTGAGCGTTGTTCAGCAGATTTTGGCACATTTAAGGAGCGCTACTGCCTGGTCTGGGGGCCGCTGGTGGAGGCTCTTCGGCGGCTGGAGCGACTGATGCAGGAGTTTGCTGTGCCATATGCGCGGGTGTGTGGTGAAAAGCTTGTGGCCCTGGTGCAGAGTGGTGTTCTGGACTGGGGTTCTTTGGATGTGGAGCACATCCTCTCTGCACTGGAGAATGCAGAAAAGGTGTGGGAGCTGGTGCAGCGGCCCGGTCAGCGCTACAAGGGCGAGGGGGGCCGGGAAGCAGCCGCTGTGCGCATCCAAGCCTGCTGGAAGCGCCACCAGGCCCGCACCGCCTACCTGCAGCAGCAGAGGCGCAAATGGGCGGCCAGAACCATCGGCATCTCCTTGTTCCTGCACAACCAAGTACGGTGGGTGAGGAAGAGCCTGCAGGCGACCCGCCTCCGCCACCTGGAGAATTACCGCAGCAGGGCAGAGGTGAAGTGCGCTCAAATGCACACTCCAGCGTAGTGCTTTTTCTAACACATTGAAATGCAGCCAAACATGCTCAGTATTATTATAATAATAATTATTAATAATAGTTATAATAATATATAATAACAACATTATTATTTGAGTACCATCCAAGCAGGTCGTATTAAAAGTAAAAATTCTGACTATGTAAAGTAATTAAATAATTACTACTGCTTCTACTGCTTTATTTATTAACATTAGTTCAACCAGGTTTGAAACATTGAGATCAGATGTAGTAATTTACTGAGGTGATTGGTCTGAGATTGGTCTGAGTAGTATAAAAGCTAGTGATGCTCTGATTGATCGGCGGACGATCGGTATCAGCCGATAATCAGACTTTATGACTCGATCGGGACTCGTTAAACTCGCCGATCTTAGGAACCGATCACAATTGATGACGTCAATCCGGGAGGGGTGAGACAGAAGTATGGATAAACTCCCGCACACACAACTCTCTATCGCACGCACACACACTCACACACACAACACGTGCACGCAGACACACACCACAAGACAGCTCTCGCGCACGCACGCACACACATGCACAACACAATAGAACTCTTGCGCATGCACACACTCCGAGGGATCTCTCTTGCGCACACAGACCCACACCACAAGAAAACTCACGCACACACACCACGACAAAACTCTCTTGCGCACGCAGACCCATACCACGAGAGTACTCTCTCGCGCACAAACACACACACAAGGAGAGAACTCTCTCACGCATGCACACACGAGAGAAATCTCGCGCACGCACACACACACACACACACACACACACAACAGGAGAAAACACACACACTCCCACACATAAAACAAAGGCAACATTTATAGTTTTACTTTATCTGAAAAAAGTGAATGGTGATCAGGGAGATTACATAACAGTCATATAAACTTGAAGCATCAGAATTGGCATCGTATCGGCCGATCACCTAGACAAAAAATCGGTACTTGGTATCGGTGGCAAAAATCATTATCGGAGCATCACTAATAAAAGCTTAAGATTAATAAAAAAAATTGCAAACTGGATTCAAGTGTACATTTAAATCATACACTCATGATCATAGCACATGGCAAAACCACTTGAACAGACAGAGTAATCATTTAATTATTCATTGATAACTACCAGTGTTTAATGCATAGTTCTGTAGCTTTTTAAAATATGCCTCTACTGTTTTGCTGGTGCATTTTGCCCAGTTGCAATTGTATCATGAAAATGCCTTTAGTGCTCAGTAGATAACTTAAACCCTGCCAGTCTCAATATTTCAAGGCTCGGCTTATCCTTGCTTTGCCAGTATTTCAACAAGACTGATATAAATTAAATTTCCATGCAGAGTTACTCTCACTAGGAATGATGGGATTATGCGTGCCTTGAACACCCACACGACAAGCATCGTTGTCTCCATTTGTCAGAGCAGATGTCTCTTCCGCGCTGTCATCCCTGTAACATCTTCATGAGTGTAGCATGTCTCTTAATTAGCACCCACACGTTCATTTGTTCTTACGTCACTCACTACGAGAGCAGACGACGAGCTTGTGTGTGTTTCCACCCTTTAAGCAGTCACACTCTGTTAATTAAGCCACAATCTACCCCTGGCAGAAAGAATAATGTAGCCTGCTAATTGAATTAATACAGGGAAGATGTTTTGAAGTATGCACTTAGCTGATTTGATGAATGTGATTTATGCTTGGGTTGACATCACAAACCCCAGAGAGACATATGGGTATAATTTACTACCTTCATGTTACCGATATTGAGTTGATGATCTGTGTGTTTGTTTGTTGCTTGCCACTGCTCATTCTTCTGCTGTGTGTTCTGTGCTGGGCAGTACCTGGCAGCCAACTGGAGTCGCCTCAGTACATCTAGGAGGACCATTATCCATGTACCCTCATTAGGTACCACACCTCAGTCACTAGGAAAATCTCTCCCTTTCTTCAACTTTTCCTTTTCTCATTTAAGCGTTTCTCATATAATCGAGTGTATATAACCGAATTTATTCAGGGAACCAGTCATTAGAAAGTGGGACATAGATAATTTAATATGCAGTTTTTATGTTGCAGTTATTAAATCGAACTTAAATAGCCATAACTGTTGGTGCTGTGACCTACGCTCAGTTGGTATAACAGATGATAAAGTAAAAAAATGCGTATGGTAATTAGCAGCAGATGGAGTGTTGTATTTACACTGGGGGAGGCTGAGGCGAGTGCTGTGTGAGCTTGGATAATTAAGAAGTTGAACCCTATTGTTTTTATTGCCACACTCTGATAGTTCAGAGGCATTTAATCATTTGATTACATTTATGTGCTTTGAGTAGAGAAGTCTGTCTCAAAATCTGGACAATATCTGTTGTGTTTCACATTAGATGTACTGAAATATGTGTGTGTGTGCATGTGTAGGATACTCAGAGCAGCAGCGCCGCAGTCTGAGAAGATTTGACATACAGCAGAATACGCAGATGGGTCGTCTGTGTGATGTTAGAGGTACGAGCTGCAATCATGGTCACATATATTAATTGTCCTGTGAGTGTAGGTGGACCTAAAGAAGTATTTGTAATATTTCTACTAATTTGTGTTTGCCATCCACAGATGAGAATGTAGAGGTGATCTATGTGTGTCCAGTACAGCTGGGAGAGGACCTTTTACACTATTACTCTTTACTGCTGGGACTTCAGGGAGCGACAGAGAATGGAGAGCCCAAGACTCTTCCAGCTAACTGTGCCAAACGCTTTACCATCCTCACACCAGAGGCGTATCAGCACTTTCCTGTAAGGTGCTCATTACAAATACCCATAAATATGCATGAACGTTTTAAAGATATTTACTTTTCAACCTTCTGATGTACAGAAATGGACTGTAACTTCAATCATTAAATTAGATCTGCTTATAAAAGGCGAAAAATAATTTCCAGCAGTCCTCTTTCTGTCCTGTAGGGGGTGTCTTAACCATTTTGTTCTCTTAGATGTGCAAGTAAACAAGTCACTACTTTCAGCTATGCACGAAAATCTCAGTGATTAAAAACTTTGTTTACCTCATATTTATCAGGGAGGAATGTTTTAACATGCATCTATATGCTTGTATTAACATTTTAAAGGTACTTATGAAATGTGTATGAATAAATAAGCACATTAGATTAAAAAATAAATAATTAATGAACTGCTGCTATGGCTTTTACTCTGGGTTAAGGTTACCTCTTGTTGTTTTAATTGCTCCTGCAAATCATCTGTGCATGTGATAGTCTGTATTACAATGTACAGCCAAATCCAATATACAATTGCTTAGGGCTCAGGCCCTGATTAAACAAAAGGCTGCTTAGCAGGCCAAGCCTTGTGCATGTTCGATCTAACTCCTAGTCTTTACTACATATCGATGCAGGCTTGCTCGCCTCTATATCCTCTATACACTATAGCCTTATTTACTGCCTGCTGTTAGCTTGAAGCTAAGTGTGCAGGCACCTGGTTGTCATCCTTGCTTTTCCCTATCGATTCCCTAGCTTACCAGCATGTGTAAACTCTGCCAGACGTGTCAGTGGGATGAATCACTGTTCGCCAAGCCTGCCAGCGCAGCATGCCAGTGACAGAAGGGAGAACTCCACACAGATCAAATAAATACAGATGTGGAGTAATTAGTGTGAGTCCCAAGGAGCCCATCGCTTAGCGTGTGGGAAAGACTTTCAGGCTGTGCAAAGGGGCTGTCTTTTATCAATTGAACCTGCCGGAGTACAGGAGAGGTCATGACCCTTCTGGCTGCTCCTAATGGGCCCGGTGTTAGTGTACACACTCATAAATTACAGCAACAGACAAAGGGGAGAACTAGGGCCACAAAGGCATGAACAGAAAGGACAGTTATTTATGCATGTACGAAAATCAATTAGAAAAAATATACATTGTTTAGTGCAGCAGCCCCCAACTTTTTGTGCCATAGACTATTTTTTCATAGTAGATACAACATAAAGGTGTTTGTTTTTTACTCATTTTTACTAGCTTATCACGTGACCAAGATAAGACTTTTTTAATAAAAGACCTTTCAGACTTTTTCATAATCAATAAAAATATTATTATTACACCTTTCAGACTCTTTCTCCGTCTGCAGCCCGGTGGTTGGGGACCTCTGGTTATCACACGTGCAGAAACACACACACACACACACACACACACTCACACACACACACACATACACATTTATATAATTGTATTGAAAACAGTTATTACAAAATGTTTTTTATGACCCATGTAACTTTTTATTTAAATTAACACACATATTCTGTATAGATGTCATATTTTCTTCTGCTCAGCCCTTCGGTCATATAAAGCAGCATCCTTAAATGTAATCCAGAGCATCTGTTTGTTTACTTTGTTCCTCTTCCAGAATCATATGTGTGTCTCCACACTGTTGAAGTACAGCCCATACACGCTTTGCCGCATTAAGAACCTGATCCAGGGTAAGCAGGCCTACTTAGTCAGTGGAGTCCCCCATGTGGATGACCTGGCAGTGGCTGATGAGTTAGGAGTGCCATTCCTCGGACCAGAGCCTGCTGTAGCCCAGCTCTATGGCACCAAGTCTGGTGCTAGAAGGGTCTTTACCAGTGCTGAGGTCAGCGTGCCTCCAGGATATGGGGACATCTACACACTGCAGCAGGTCTCCTTGACAAGCGCACACACTTAAATATAATTTACCAGTTTTTGCATGTCATCAAAGTACCCAATAGCTTGAGATTAGGAACATGTTTAGTGGATCAGTGGTCTTGGTATTAGATTTTATGCCAATTATCAATTGCCATTATCAACTGAACGTGAGGGGTTGTTGGCATTGAATTTGCCCTTACTCATTGGTAAACCTTTTCTTTATCACATACATAGACATACAAAGAGGACAAGATACATAGACCCATTAACCTGTTATATTATAAACCCTTGATTTTCTCAGTCTACCATATGCATCCTTTTTTTGCATCATTTGATTCTTCAGTTGCATGAGTGTCTGGCACAGCTGCTGACAGATAATTTGGAGGTGAGGCGCTGGCTTTTTAAGATGGATGGAGAGGTGGGCAGCCGCGGCACGGCCTACTGTGACGTCTCTCATCTTAGCTTCCGGCCCTGGGCGCTGCAGGAGTATCACCGTCACGGACCACAGCTTTGGAGGATGGCTTGGGCTCAGGTAAGAGCTTTGTCGTCTTTTGTGCTACAAGTTGAATGTGCTTCTGTACGTTTTGACACAAACCATTGTTTTGCTTATCATATGTGTTGTCTCTTGTTTTACAGCTACAGCAATGACAGTAATGCTTTTGCAGTAAATCGTTTTCACTACTATAAGAAGTATAGGTATTAATTTTATGTGGAAGACATGCTCTTAACTCTTTGCTTGTCGTTAGTGACCTAGACAAACCTTATAAACTTACCACAATTTTATTTTAATGAATGAACTCTCTAAAGAGAGCTTTTATTCTCAAGCTGTGTAAAATGAACAATAAGTCTTCTGGGTATGGTTGACTTTTATGATCTTGGCCTGTATTCTAATTCTCTTTAATGCAAAAATGTTTGCCAATTTAGCTACACGTTGATTTGATAGGTTTCTAACACTACATACGGCCCCCTTTGCTTATGTTCTTTATCTCCTATTGGTGTATAATGGAGCTTTTGATTTTGTCACTAATTAATTACTGTGTTTTGCCATTAAACTGTAAGCTTTATGTAAACAAATTACATGGTTATCATCATAAGGTCTGTAAGCAAAACCTGGCCCTAGCTTTTTCTATTTTATCCCTCTATCACAGGGCTAGGAGGAGGCCTTGTGTTCTGCCTTCCAGCAATTAGCTCAGTCTCTAATTCATGTGGAGGCCGAGTGAGGGGCTGTAATTGTGGCAACACTGGCACTGTTAATTACAGGGGTAAGCAGTTGAGGCCCAGCCAAACTCCATTATGGCAAAAGCAAGTGAAGGAGGTTTAAATGGAGGGGGTGGGGGGCTCTTCACCAGCTGGGGTCCCAGAGTGAGAGGCGAGGGAACTGGGTCCTGATGAGCAGGCCCTGCACTCTTAAGGCCCCAGGGCCATATGGAAGCCGGTGCTGGCCTTTATTCCACCACTTCAACCATTTAATCAATGGCATGCCCTGCTAACAGCACAGAGAGCACAGGGGTTACTCCAGCATGTCGTCTTTTTTCTATAGATTTGTATTCATTCAGCGTTTCATTCAGATTTAACTGCCCCTCATGCCTGGCGTGATGATTTTGGCTGAGATACCTGTAAATTTGCATTACAGGTTCCTTTGTCTTGTTCCTTCGTACTTTATCTTTGTGACTGTAAGTAGACAAACTCCAAGAACATATTCTGAAATATTATTATACAGCAAAATACCTCTGGCTGAGAGGTGTGTTCTGAGAAATAATTGATAAATATTGCTATATAATTGATTAAATTACTCTATGTATATTTATACATCAGCTGCCTAAAACATACATTTGCATATTCATGCTATGAAGGAACAGAATGCAGACAATTTTTTTTTAATCACTTAAGTGAAGCTCTATACTTTTATGCCACTATCCATGAAGTAATTCACACATGCTATCTCTGATCTCAGTGGGAAGTGTTATAATACTGCATCTCCTGTAATAGGTCAGGCTTGGCTGTGTAGGGCCATGTGGAACTTTCACGCTATGTGCCATACATTGTCCATATTGTTTAATTATTGACTGTGCAAAGGGTCATTTTAATGCTTAGAGAATCCCACATACAAGAGCCCACATGCTCCTTAAAAATAACAGTCAGGCGTAGTTGCCTTGAGGCGAGAATGTGGATTGTGGGGTGTATAATGAAAGATTTGAAGGGTGTATGGGAGGCCCATGTCCTGAGGCAGAGTATCCCAGTCTGGAGTGACCCTCTCAGCCTGTGTTCCATTCAGAAAAGAGGAGTTAAAGACATGTAGATCACGCCCCATTCAACGGCTGGATGCAGCCATACATACTATAGATTACACATTACACACTCGCACATACTGCCTGCACATGGGTCATTACACACAATGGGAAATTATGCTTAATAGCATCAACAGATGGACAGTCTCTCAGCTAGTTGTTTAATTTAGTCCAAGTAGATATAAAGCTAAGCAAACATGAGGCGTGTGGATATAAAGCTTAGATGGCATAAGAATGAAGCTTTTTACACCTTTTTGTTTACATTAAATTCAGAAAAATACTGACGTTGACAAGATTGAAATGACTATGCATGAAATAAAATGTTCATGAATTTCCCTTCAGATCAGGATATTTTGACATAATTGTCTATCATATCGTCATGCCTCATGGTTGATGTATAAAAGTTTGTCCAAAAAAGCAGCTGTTTGTAGATCAAAGCTGAGAAAAAATGACATATGAATATGGAACAAGTCAAACCACATCTGCACCGCTGCTGTTGAATATCCTATAAAATAAAATGTCCCCTGGAAACGTTCCGCTTTGTAATGGAGAGATCAAACAGCAATCATAGAGTGTATATCTACTTTATTTATCTATTGTCAGATCGCTCATCTTTATGTGGAAGCCAAGCAAAGCTTGAATCCTCTCACACAGCACAGCCTGTAGTTTAAGTCGAAATAAAGGATGACAAAAAATTCCTCTCGCGCGCTTTCCCTGCTACCCCGCTGTTCGCGCGAAAGTGCATTGGCAAATTCTCAGAGTGCACGTGCTCTTTCGGGGGGAACGGGGGGCCGTTTCCTCACACTTTTTGCCGCACCATTGTGTGCTTTATGGCTTGTGGCGGGGCGAAATCACTGTGCAGCGATTGACCCTGGTTCTTACAGTACTTGAATATGATGATGGCTGTTTCATGACTGGAATATCAAACTCCTCATCTCTCCTCTGGCATCCCTTCTCAGTGGAGTTAGTTGTAACACATTTGCGTTTAGCAACAATGTGCTTGAGAACAAAAATGCAAACAATTTTATGGATATATGGATATATATTATACTATGTGTCAAATATACCACTTGAGCTAGCAGGGCTTACTCATTTTATGCTTATGGGTAGAATTGAAGTGTCCTTCAATACACAGTGAAAAGGAAGACGTTTTCTGCAGCTTTTTACATGAAGTATCTGTGGACTGAATTCGTTTTAGATTTATTTCCCAGTTCTCTTTTAACAGATATGTTGTGGAATATGTGCAGTAACCAATGGGATTAACAGTCACAGAAAGTAAAACTGTTCAATTAACAACTTAATCAAGTGCCAGAGCTATTATGTCCATTTCTAGTTACAGAAACAAGGGCAGCATCGATCAGTAACTGTCCCTGATTGATCTGCTGATTGATCGGCTTGCATAGGTATTTATCTGCTTGCTTATTGGGGGCAGGTGCAGTTTCGATGCAGTCACTATTGCCTTCAGTTAAAACCATTAGGCCACTGTGATGCTCTGGTAAATGGCTGTCAATCACCACACACATACACACACACCCTCCAACTCACACACACACACACACACACACACACACACACACACACATATAAACACAGTGAGAACAGGGAATGTCCCAGGTGCAAATATGTAAATAATATATATAAAAATGTTGTTATATGTAATAAACATTTACCATGACATCAGTTACCATTAATGGTATAGTATAAAAAACTTTACTATCCTGTCAGCTGTATCCCACAAAGTGTACATGAAGTGCAGCGCTAGAACTGAAGGAGTGAATCAGTGTGACAGATCAGTTGTTTAGGAAGATGACTGCGAGGGGAACTAAACTGTTCCTGTGTCGCCTGGTCCCGGTCTGCAGGATCTACATCATCAGCCAGAGGGCAGCAAGTCAAATAGTCTGTGCCCAGGTTTGAGGGATATTTCCCTGCCCGTTTCCTGGCTCTTGCGATGCACGGGTCCTAGATGGACAGCAGGGGGGCACTGATGATCTTGTATTTTTCAGCAGAGTAGTATTCATATAATATATCTGCATAGTTTTTCAGTAGGGTTAGCTGTTATTTTATCACTATCCTAATATAGGAACCAGTGCTGATAAAGTTTCTGGAGGTAATACCGTCTCTGCTGAGCTCCTATGCCAAGCCTTTCGACACGTCCTGCTACCCAACCTGGGCCTGCTTCCTGGAGCACTTCCTCAAAGAAGGTGAAGGCTTACTATTAACATTGCTATGAAACACTGACAAATTACATTCCAGAATAGTAGCCTTAAAGATTTAATCTTATAACATTACCAATGCTTTGTTTGTCTGAATCCCACTCCCCAGGTGGTGTGATTGAGGCATACCCTCCCTCGGACAGCGTGACGTGTCTGACAGTGGATCTGCTGGTAGAGCCAAGAGGGGAAGTGCATATGCTGTCCTGTGGAGATCAGCTGTATGGATCTACAGCTCTGCAAGTGGCAGGTTGCTCGGTGCCCCAGACTTCGGTCTGCCCAGACACTCTTTACTTTATCTGCATGCGTGTGGGCCAGGCCTGCCAGCACCGCCGTATACTGGGCCACATATCCCTAGACCTGGTCACCTTTCTGGAGCCTGGTACTCTGGAACAACAGGTTTGATATCCAGATTTCTGTCAGAAGTACTTGGTATTGCTTGACTTGTCTCTCCAAATGTCCTGTCATATTAGTCTTTAATAAGGCTTTAATAAGAGGAGATTTAGGTCTTAACTAAGATTAGTTGGATGAGATTTCAGTATTGTCATCTAATAATTTTAACAAATACTCAAATGCTGGTGTCAGTGCACATTTAAATATCAAACCAAGTCATAAGTAGTTAACAGAGCTCTGGGCTCAGCAAAAGCACAGTAACACTTACCTTTGTCAATCTTCCATTGGACATAAACACCCTCAGAGTTGTGAGTGTCAGCAGTCGATTTTTTAGCTAGGAGGAAATAAAGCCATATCCAGACGCTGTTTGGATGAGATCAGGCATGTGGCTCTATTCGGTTAGAGGTTGTAACACTTTACTGCCATTACGGCTCACACCTTGCTGGTGTGAGTGCTCAATTTACTGTGTTAGGAAAGGGATGTTATTGGGTAGATGGATGGCTCCTGGAGGGTTCCCTTGGGAACTGTGAAGCAGAGAAAATGACCGAAGGAGAGAAGAGCTAATGTGCCAAAAGGTCATCTAATAAACTGTCAGGTCTTATTGTGTCAATAAACTAATTCCCCTTTTAAAGCCTTGGCCTCTGACCCTGCAACACCCTAGCCATGCACCGGTTTTGTGTCTTGTCAGACAGGAGGTTTAAGTCTCACTTCATCAGAGCTCTGGCCCTCTGTCTGATTATCAATTTTTTAAATATTACACACATATGTAAACATGTTTCACAGGTATTTTCATATTCAAAATAATTGGATGGTCCACTGCTTTCTGCTGTACTTTTTTTTTTGGTTAAAAATATGTCTTCATGCTAACATGACCAGCATGCAATCTGAATGGTTAACCTTTTTATTAAAATGGTCCAAAACTATGTATGAAAAGCCATTCTGGCAGATAGAAGCTAACTGAAATTCCATTCAACAACACAGTGTCATTTAGATAATTCTGGGCAAGTCAATTTTATGATTAGGATTTTTGTTACTGATGTTATGTTGCATGCTAATATTGCTTCTTTTTGCCTTACACTCCATATTTATTATATAGTTTTTAATCTTAACACATATTATTCAGCAACAATGTAATTACATAGTAAATAAGGAAAAAAGAAAGTGAAAAAACAATTAAAATGTGGGCCAATTACAGCTACTGTAATTAAGGTTATATGTTAGGATTTGTCTAGTATTTAGTAAGGAGATGACACACTTAATGCTCAATTAGTAGTAATGTAAACCTAATGTGGTATGCAGTGAACATATATTTTATTTAGATTCTGTGAAATCTATTTAATTTGAATCTTCCACCTATATTTTTATATCAGCAATCAGTGCAAAATATGATGATCACTTCATTGGCAGAAATATTTGCTGTTAGCCTAGGATTTATACATCTATTTTTGTTTAAGAAGGTATATAGTTACTGTAATTTTACTGTATCATAACTGTCCTGCATAATAATGTCAATTGAATTCATAATTGCTCATTTAAAATACAATGATTTCCCTAGATAATCCCTTCTGGTAGACCTTGAATGTGCTCATTTCTCTGGTCTCATTGTTCCTTTCTGTAGTGTGAGCCAACCCCAACAGCCACTAGAGGGCAGGGCAACGTGCTTTCAGTGTAATTGCCTGCACAGAAAAGCGGACTCTAGTCAAAATCCCATTGCTATTTCCTAAATGTTTGAGAGCCCTGTTGAGAGATGGAAAGGCTGGATGTTTAGAGCACTGAAGCAGTGGTGTGTGGACTGCCCTTCTGGAGCAGCTGCACAGTTGGCCACACAGGGCAGGGGGGAGTTCCTCGTTCTGATCTCCTCCAGTGTAAAGGGCATTAGAGCTTGTAAAAAGCAGCTTAGATGCAAGAGGTTTACTCAGTGCTGACGGATCCCAACGCCCCCTGAAGTTGCCACCGCTACATGCCTAGCTGGACCACAGTGTGCTGTTACTTGCACAGTTTTTTACAGTGACCTTCTTGGCTATGCATAGACCTGGTGTTACACCAGAGGCATCTTAACAATGCAAGTTCATTTTAAAGCTTTAATTGCAGTATGTATTATTTCATAGCACAGATTTCTTTAAAATGGCCAGAATAGACTGCCAGTGAGTGTCTCTTCTGAATGGACTGCCAGTGAATATCTCTTCAGTTTTTTGGTACTATGTATTTTAAAAATTTCAGGGCTTGAAAGCCCAGCTTTTGAAAATAATTTGTACGGGAAGCCCAATCCATTCAGATTTGTATTAATCAGTAGTAAAAACATGGGAGTATAATTTGATACCTGCATATTTGTATCTGTCTGATGGAGTGATCCAGTTACATTGAATGAATGACATAATTACACAATACAAAGGTATGAATTGAAATTCATTCTCTGCACTTTGCAGAGAATTCACAGTTCGTAAAAGGAATTCAGACACAAAATTATGGCCATCACATCCCATCTCTCCCAAGGCAGACGATGGAGCCAGACCAGAGCGAGCCTGTCTTTATTCGAACATCAATTTACATTCAAACCTGTTGCTTGAAGCTGCTGTAATTTTTTTGAAAGGGGGATGGGGGGTCGCATGTGTTTGCCCTTGTAGGCCTGCCTCACATTGTGTGTTGAGGGAGGCTCAGCTGCAGGATTGCAGCTTTTAATGAAAGCAAAGGGGCTATAGAAAACAGGTACAATCCGGACATATATATCAGACGCTTTTGTGGAGGCTGACAATGAGGCTGGCCCGGGTGATTCTTACAGACTGGCTAAATGGCTCTCCGGAGCCTGGCCCATCACACAAACCCTGGTATTAACTGCAGACAGGAAACATTCCCAGATCGATTCAGAGCAAAACCGAAGACCTTGCCTGCTTCCCTCAGTTCTGTGCTCACTGCTACTCTCACAATTGGACATCAATCTTAATCGTGATATTGTTGCATTTTGTTGACCATTGTACTGAGCTGGAGTGTTCCTAATCAAACAAATGGACTTTTTTATCTCTTTTGTTTGATTTAAGTGCTTATAGATTTTGGCATATTATATCGATCTAATTGTTGGTTTTGCATACATATGTACATACATACGTATGTCAAATAGATTTGTCAGTACAAGTTAGTGTGTGCAGGCTTCCATATCAGCACATATTTTCTCCTTAGTTAAATAAAACAGGTTTTAGACCTCTAATCTTTTATGATAGTCCAACAAGGTAATAACTTCAGGAAGCAAAAAATATAATTTATAACATAAACCCATATAATGTATAAAATATTGCAAAGTCATTTTTGGTGCATTTCTGTCACATCTCAAAGGTCAAAGGTGTTACACAATGTAAAGGCAGCTGCTGTGTTCAAATTATGTGTAAAAACGAAAAAAAAAAAGGAAGATCCATGGTTTCTTTGGACACAAGAATTTCTAACAAATAATACACAATTCATGACAGTCATTAGAAATGAGAGCATACAAGATCAGATTGTTTTGTCTTAGTTTTTCCTTTTTAAATGGCTTTAAATGCTCACTCCTCTCGTATATTTCTGTAATAACAGGATGGTGTAGCTTGGATTTAAATGTGTGAAAATAGAGAACTGGTGCAGTAAGACAGAACCTAGCTCCAACGAGCCCCGATTAAAGGTGTTGGAGGCCGAGTTCATGAGCTGGGCTGCCATTTGCATTCCCTGGCAGGAGCGTTTAGCTTGACAAATAGAGACGGCGGGAGAGGCTGCCAACTGCCACTTAGTTATTAACAACTCTTTCACTGATGATTTATTTCCCACTGTTTGAAGAGGGGCAGAGCTATTAGATTATTATCAAGGAAAATTAGCCCTGTTTAAGCATAAGGCCACAACAGGGCTTGACCCCCTAATATCCTTATAATGACGCCATTAACCATACAGATGTGGAGAGAGTAGCCCGTCAGGCTGTAGACACACTGCTATGCTGGCTCAGGCCAGTCTCTCTCTCTCTTTTTCTCCCTCATTCGCACCTTCTCATGCATTAATGAACTGTAATGCTGTAGTACTCAGCTGAGGTATCCAGGTTGTTGGTTCTTAAGCTGGAGAACTTTTATTTGTTTAAATTCCTAAAAACTCCTTTCTTTTGGAAGGGTGCCAAAACAGTATTCTCTAAAACAATACTCTAAACAGTATTATCATTCTTGTGTTACAATTTTTTCTGTGGCTAAAAACCAGCCAAATAAAATCTACATTGTTATTGTGCTTGGAAAGCTAACGGAGTAAAGTGTGTGTGTGTGTGTGTGTGTGTGTGTGTGTGTGTGTGTGTCTGTTTCTGTGTCTGTGTCTTTGTCTAGGTATGGGCTGTTGATCTGGACATTGGCTACAGTAATCAGCTGGCCATGACCCAAATGATGTTGTTTATGACCGGAGCAACACTGGATTGCCGCAACGGACGTCTGGAAGTCTCTCCTCCAGTCAGAGCCAACAAGCCTGCTGCAGGCCAGAAAGCAGCTAAACCTGTAATACTTCAAATCTTTCCCATTGCCTTGCCTCTGCAATCTTTCAGGACAAAAATGTACAATAGTACAAATGTACAATAGTATGCACACAATCCAGGTTTCAGTGTACTGGTTTTAGCTACTTAAATAATTCATTTGTATTTGAGGCAGGTGTTTGATGATCCAAACATCAAGTAAAAAAATGGCAAATAACAGACTACAAGCACATTTTACTTTAGTCTATGTTATTATTGCAGTTCATTGCAAGCGCAAGACTAAAGAAGCTATCTTTGTACACAAAACATACCTGTGCTTTGAGGGTATGTAGAAAATATGGGTTTTTTTAAGAAATAAAATTGTATAGTAACCAGTCACAGAAAAGATTATAAGTTATGTTGACATAACCAGGTGCTAGCATTATCTCTTATTCACAAGCATATTTTACAAAACTGAACTCAGGGGAGAATATAGACTTCTAAGCTATTTGGATTCTTAAATGCAACTGTGTAGCACAAGAATGTCATTATCTAGCATCTGTTGCCAATGTGTGGACTGAAGAGCAATAACAGTCCTCTCAACAGGATATTATCTCAATTTATCAGCACATTTATAAAGATTTAACAGCTAAAGGTTTGTTGTTTTATTTTTGTTAAATACAACTAAACACTGTAATTACGCTTCGGACCTGATTGGTGTTTAGATGCTGAATTCATTATCATTTTAATGGATGAGCCTAAATAATCAACCCATTAATAATTCATGCAGCATTCATTATGCATGTGTATGCATGCCTGAGCACCTCATCAGCCTGATGCTGGTCCCCTAAACAATAGACTTCCTTTATTAGCAGCAAACTCAAGTTTACGCTTGTTAATCTGCAACTTGTATTATTTTATCAAACATTCATTTAGTGTGTGTCTGTGCTGCTCAGCAATGCAATGTATCGCCCACCCTGCTTTTCCTTAATGGCTCTAGCTGCGGCCATCATTTGGAGCTTGAATATTACAAACACAATTAAGTCCCCGCTGGAGAGGCTTTTTATTGTTGGGCAAGGACAGTGTCTTTGACAGCTCAAAGCGCGGCTCTATCAGAGAGAATCACTCAGCCTCTCCGGAGTGTGATGGGACTGTGCTGCTCCTGACTTACCTCTGTCAGGGATAATATGCCTCACGCCTGCTCTGAGTCCTCAGAGTCCTGCCACTCTCAACTAATCAGCTCCTGTAGCATTCTTTCAGATACATCCTTTAGCTGATCTTGCTGTGAGCGTGGCTGGCTTTCAGAGGACACCTCTCTGTCCTCTATTGTGGTCTAACCTAACAATCCAGCACTCGCCCTCCCAAATGCCCTGTGCAGTTACTGAGCGACAAACACTGTCTGTATGTGAACACTGGAGACTCTCTGCTTCTTTGCTTTCCATAGACATTGTATATAATGATGGCCCCCCACTACAAGGTCTCAAGTAAATAACTAGTGCTGAGAAGGCACCAATGCTTAGCTCATCATGTAGCCATATCTGCAGCAAAATAAGGAGTTTTGTACAATTTAGAATAGTTAACCCTTAGTATTTATAACAATTACCTGTATAGTTGCAAATACCCAGTGCATACTGTGGAAAGAATGTAGATATTAGTGGTGTAGTTTGTAGTATTTGGTCTATCAAACATATATGACTGTGTCTTAGGGCAACTCCTATAAAGGTTTCTGTTTGTCTTTCCTATAGCTTATGTTCTACATCATTGAGCAGATCATCTGAATATGAACAAATATTTTAAATAGTAATGACAGTCATCCCTAAAATCACTGTCTGGGTTTTGACCAGTTGCTCACTACTACGTCAACTGTATAATTCATTACTGCATGTTCCAAGTAGCACAGTTAGTCTTGTTTGATTTGATTTAGGGAAGTGCAGTTTGTAGAATGTGGAATAAAAAAATGGGGCACAAGTTGTTATTTTTTTGTCCATTCCAACTTCTCAGAAAAAATATACCAAATGAAATATTTTTATTGTGAAAAATCCATCTCAACAGGTGTCTGTGACCACCCGTTTTGCAGTGTTGAGCAGCCGACTGCTTCATACCAACCTGTCCATTGTCCACTACAGTGTTCTATTCCAGATGTGCAAGGCACAAGGAATAGGATTTGACATAAAGGTAAAAGGTCTTTACACCTTTCCTTGAATACTAGCATAGGCTGTGACTCCCAAACACTTTACTCAGCTTCTGAGAGAAAGGTGGCTGCTTTTTTCACTGTATGGGCTTTGTTTTCTAAATTGGGTGTTCCAGAAATACTACAGTCCTGTTGATATCAGAAATTAGACAGAAATATACAGTTTATCACTTAACACTGTACAGTCAAACACTGTTTTGACTGATATTGACTGATGAGTTTTCATAAACCTAAAATATTGTATTAGAGTTAGTATTTTACAATACTTTGTTGTTTTAAATATAATTATTATATTTAGTTTTATGAAAACGTTTTTAATACCATTTCAGACTTTATTTCTGTAATATGTAAGCAGCAAAAATGATGGTGTGTAAAACAAGTAATTGAAAATCAGCCAGTGCTACCTCCATGATTACTCTGTCTGTTAGCACCATTTCTTATTCCACTGCACTTGTTTTTTAGGAAAGACAAGGATCTGTGTTCGCCCTGCATGACAGTGTGGAAAGAAGGAGCCTTGGCATGGTGTAAGTTTCTGCAAACACACAGAGACACTCCCTTCAACTTCTTCATTTCCCTTTTTCTCTCTTACTATATGCTATACAAACGTTTCTGTGAGTCCGCTCAGATGAGCCCACTTACATTTAACCATCACGCCACAAATACCTAAACTGAAACATGTTGGCTAACAACATACTGCAGAGCTGAATTAAAAGCATCCATCACCTCAATCCTATGGCTAACCGCTGAAGCCCTGCTTCCTTCCCTTGTCTTTCCCTGAAGACAGCCCACTTTATGGCTGAGAGCTCTCATTAAGCTACCAACAACCTCAGCAGTCAAGCAAGGTGATTGTTTTGTTTCTGGTTTTGCCTTTCATGGCGGTGGAAGAGGATCATTAGTAACCTCGTTTGTCTCCATGTCTCGTTAACAGAACAATTTCGGCGGATCTCCAGGGAGCACTGTTGACCTTTGCTCGCAACCTGTCTGTCATTCATCAAGAAATATCAGCCCCAAATATGCAAGGAGAGACCAATTTTAAGGTAGTCTGTTAATGGCAGTTAACTTTTTTACTTGAAGTCCTAAACAGGGAATCTGCTAATGACATCCATCTCCACACATTTATCATCCAGTAAACGTTTTTCTGTATGAGCCCATGTTCTTTACATGTAATATCTTTGACAGTTAAGTACATTAGGAACACAAAACAAAGTGAGTTACATAGAGTGAAGAACATGGCCCTGGAAATGCTTTGCTTCTCTATCAGCTCAGAGCTGTTAAGACTGAATAGCACGGTTTTAGATAATAATTAGACTCTTTTATAGATTTGGGAACACTGAGTGATTAATTTGAAGCTCTGGAAGATTGTTTCTTAAATGCAAGCAGTAAGAAAACACATTTATTATGTGATATTATGATGAGCATTTGCTGAAAAAACAGTACAGCATGTCATACCATGGTTTTTAAATGTATATTTCTGCTTTGAGTATTTGAAATGTGTAAAGGCATTGTTGCTGACTCTTAACTCTGAATTTGATATCTGCAGGGGAGATATCAGCTCCATATTACTGTGTGTACATGCATATTGTGATATGTATGTACATGTATGTTGTGATATACATTTAAATATGTAACTACTGTGTAGAGGTTAACTTGGAATACAGTACAATAGTACAATCTCAGATTTTACAGATTAAAGCAAATACTTCACTTAAAACATAGACTTATCTTTAAGAATAACAAACTGCCCGTTTGTGTGTATACATGTTTTGCTTTTTACAGGACCTGATAAAGAGTATTGAGGATGTGGTGGGTGTTACCATACAGAATGCTGCAAAAGAACACACAGAAGAGGAGGAATTTGAGTAGAATACATTCTTAACCTTTTCTTTCTATGTACGTACAGCACACCAATTTTCTCATTATAATTATGAAGTACACACTCTTATTATGACATGACTCTGTTGACCAAATACAAATGGAATTTGTCTACCACTTACAAGTTAGTGCTGAAATTTATTTGCATTTGTCAGCCCAAAACTTTACTCTGCAGAAGTCACATTGTGAGCATCTATGTGCTGTTTATTTGTATATTGGTATGAGTTGTTCTTTCAGCAATGACAAAACTGGTGTATCAACCATTACTAGCTCAAACTAATTCACAGCATAGACATGCACTTTATGGATAAAATATTGGGACGCCTGACACCAACATGGATTTAAACATGGCATTAAAATACATAGATTTGATATGGAGTTGTGCCCCCCTTTTCAGTAATAACAGCTTCCACTCTTATTGGAAGGCTTTCCACTATTTTTTGAAGTTTCTGTGAAAATGTGTGCCCACTGAACTCATCCAACCCTGTCTTTATGAACCTTGCTCTGTGCACTGTGACACAGTCATGCTGGCATAGAAAAGGTTCTTTCCCAAAATGTGTCCGAAAAGTTGGAAGCATGACCTTGTCCAAAATGTCTTGGTATGGTGAAGCACATTGTACTTCACTGGGAGTAATGGGCATATTTTAAACTCTGGGAAAATGGGGTTGTCCCAGTAGTTCTGTCCATATAGTGTGTGAAGGGGAGTGTTTTAGTTTGCAATTTAAAAGGAAACGTTTTTAGAGACTCCTCTATTAGGGATTAATAACGTGCTTCCAAACGGAATAGAGCAGGAACTAAAAGGACCCTGTTGTTTCTAGACGGAGAGCAGATCAACGGTACCGTTCAAGGTTGGCGTTGAGCTCCGAGGTTACTTCACGTTTCGGCGTAGGATTAAAAACTCTTCAGCGTCTCTGTAAGATTTAGAAAGTGTACAGTGGTCGGTAGAGGTTGTGAATACATGTCCATGTGAAATAAACCCTCGTTTAGGAGGTCAGTGTGCGTGAAGCATCACTGCTGGGCTAGTTAGCTCTCTGGCTAAGTTAGCCACCAGCCTGTCTGACAGTGATGCCACTGTTCTGGAAAAGAAAAATTCCAAAGCAGTTTTTTATTCATTCGGTGTATTTGGAACTTTAAAAGCCGTCATATCCTGTGGGGTTTAATTTACCTTCGGTGATTTTTTTAAAGAATGTGGCAGATAACGTGACTTTATTATAGAACAATTTTGTTTTTAATTGTTTAGTGGAAATACGCAGAAGGTGTTTGAACTTGTGCGATACTGACCATGCCATTTGTTTGAAGACCTCAATGTATTCGATCGACTCAAACCATGAAAGAAATTCTGCAGAGAATCCACAGCGTGTTTTTAAAGTTTGTGCTTTTCCCGACAAAGTTTGGGAATAAATGCCCACTCCCTCCTGCCTCAGAAGTCCTGACCTGCCACCTAACCCAGCGCAGACTCCCACCCTGGACCTCCTTCTGTGTACGGTACAGCTCCGTGCTCAATGACCAGTTTGGCCTGTCCAACTTCAATTGGCAGGTTCACGGGGCCAACTACCACATCCTCAGGACAGGAGCCTTCCCCTTCATCAAGTACCACTGCACCAGAGCACCTCCCCAGAACCTAGACTTTGAGAACAAGTTTTTTGGTGCACTGAAAGTCATCAACCTGGGTCAGTTCAGATAATGTTCTGCACGCCTGACTTGATCTGAAATGAGCTCTGCATGACTTGAGTTTCTCATCTTCCACTTCAACCTTCTTGTTTGTAGGTGTTCCCTGTCTGGCATATGGCTTAGGCTCATGGATGGTCGCTCGAGTAACAGAAACTGTGCAAACTTCAGCTGGCCCTGTCACAGTTTACTTTGCATATAAGGAGGTAGACGGTGCCCAGTACTAAATACAGGTTGAATAATGTGTAATCTCTTAACCTAACCTACTCCGAATAAATATAATAAATGGCTAACTTATTTCATTGTTTTGCAAATTGGGTGTATTTTTTGTTCTACAACTTTGACATGTGTTTTAGATAGATATTTAAATTTATTACCATGGGACTGCTTTATATTGTTGACATTTAAAAAAAGGAAAAGAAAAGCAAACAGAAACTCCTGTTCATTTGATGTATGGGGAATTAGCGCACAGGTGCTGCAATCTGCTTGTTCTGTTTTTGTTCACCTCCCTTGCTAATGCAGAATTTTAAATACCTTCAGTTCATTTATTTAAAGTCAAATTAGTGCTCACTCTACCCAGCATATTGTCAATAGGAAGCAAGAGGGATTGTTGAGAGGACAGGCTTGATAAAATGGTTTTTAATTACCATGGAGTAAGTGTGGCCTTCACTTGGTCTCCCCACCCAGCCCCTCCCTCAGCCACGCGCAGGCCCTTTGATTTCTGATAATGTGCCCTGCTGACTTGACGCAGCCCTCTCTATGTTGCAGAATCTAAGCTTCGCATTCCCTCCGAGATTGAGTTTGACAAACTGCCATATTGATTCTTTCCGCCTCTCAAAGCGTTCTGCTGAGCACATTTATCAGAGGCCTTGATTTCCTGGCCTCGCTGCCTCCTCTTTTAGCAACAATTAGGCTAAAGTAATAATTTCATGTATTACATGCAAATCAATGGACCCTGTGGCCCTCTTTTTAAGCATGGGGTAATTCTGAGGGACAGGACAAATTTGCAGGGCCAATGCTCACCTACGAAGGCTTCGTCTTTTTCTCTCTTGTTTCTAAACATTTAGAACTAAATTGTGTAGTATTTATTAAGCATAACTAATGGTTATAATGGATCTAATTTCAAATTAAAATGTTGGCAGAATACGGTCATCATGTTAATGTGCTGCCTTGACTTTGAAAAACAAAAATTTAATATTGTAAAAAGAAGTTTGTCTGAATGTTCTGTTGGTTTTCTGTTTTTCAAAACATTACCTGTTTACTATTGCTCTTGACACCAAGCACATTTAGACAGCGTCTTGATCATGACATCCTTAGTGAGAATAAAAGACCTTAATGGAAGTCATTTAGGCGCTCAGTGATACCTGATCAGTGGTATCGGCTGGGATGGAAAGCTCTTGCTTTTCATCTCTGAGCCACTATCTGACATGGCATCTCCACGTGGGGAATGCTCAGGCCACCGTGTCTTAATTCCTCATTGACCCTTTGACCTAGCCCTCGGTGCTGATACTGTAGCTTGGTGGTGGGATGAGTTGCAGCCCAGGGCAGTAACAGGCCAGGCCTTTATTTTTCTCTTGTGGATTTAAAAGGGTGATGTGAGCCGTATGTAACCCAAGCTGAGGTGGCTGTGATCACAGTGTACCTGCGTTTCAGCCAGGCACTGGGAGGCCAAAGCCGAGCCGCTGGAGGGTGCATTAACCTGAGCAGGTGCTTACTGTTACACCTCACCCCGGTCAGCACTCTAGGATAACAGAGCAGCAAATTGCCTGCTTTAAATTAACGGAAAAATTTAGCATTGCCATGTTGGAGGATCAATGCCTTGTTTTAAGAACAATACAGTCAAGACTTGTGTCTGTAACTGAAGGACCAAATTACCCTGCCTAAACATAAAGTACCAATCAACAAAGGATTAAACTCTTGGATTAGGAAGTTCAATTACATGATCATAAAAAAGGGCAAGGCAAAATCTTTTAATGTGTTAGCTATTTAAATCTTGGATAACTAATTGAATCTACAATAATTAAAAAACGTATGCTTTTTGAAATGGAAACAAAAAAGACTCTGTGGCCCTTGTGACGCATTATGATGGCGGCTGTGTGCAGGACTTCAGCCACGGTGACACAAAATCTATTATTTAGCAGGAAAAATCACATTAATTTCGGTGTGACATGGAGATGTATGGGTTTGGCAGAAACAATTATTATATGAATAACCCCTGCAGCTAGCTCTATGGAGGTTATCATAGAGCTCCCAGACCAACCACAGGCCCCTGTGTCTCACAGGGTGCTCTAACAGCAGGGGTACATCAACTGCATTACAATCCGTGACATCTGTTTGCAGTATAAACTCATCTCCATGATATCTGTTCAAGGGAGGTGGTGCAAAAGGCAGCATTAGATTTGGACTTGCATGGTTATATAGTGAGGAAATGCATGAGATATGTGAAGGCAGTAGTCCAAGGTAAGCAATTATGGCCCAGTGAATCACATTCATGAAGATGTCCTCCATAATGTCTCTTTTTGACAGCACATTAATTGCAGTTTTGTCTCACAGTGTTACACTATGGATCAGGTGTATGGCGGGTGCCATTATGCTTATGAAGTTTAGGTCATATTTCCAACCAGCCAAGAAGTTGCATTAAGTATCTGCATTTCCCGCTACAAATATTTTAAAATCTCTTCAGAAATTCTGTCTGTGTCCACAGTGCAGTGGAATTGCTGTTCAGGATTTAAAGTCATTCTGTTGTCCTGAACCTACACAATTTTTTAATGTCAAAGCAATGTCTAGTTTAGCATTGTGTTCTCTTC
Organism: Ladigesia roloffi; assembly: GCA_037577295.1. Classification (NCBI taxonomy): domain Eukaryota; kingdom Metazoa; phylum Chordata; class Actinopteri; order Characiformes; family Alestidae; genus Ladigesia; species Ladigesia roloffi. Next base: position 2,701,407 of record JBBKCR010000018.1, read on the forward strand.
ACGCGATTACACCACCTGAGTAGTTAAAAAAAAAAAAAGATATTTAATGTAGCACTTGCAGAACTAACCTACCATTTCAGAGTGGTTCTCACTTTAGTTATCAGTTTGAAAATTCATAATGAAGAGCATTTTGAGTGAGATTGTTTTCTTTTATCATATTAACATGACAATTGCAGGAAGAAAAGAGGAAAAATAATACTGAAAAATAGATTTATTGCAACACTTAAAAGCTTTAGTGATTCCAATGGATTATAATTGCTGACCTCACACCACTGAGGCTGGAATTACTTGATTTTTTTTCCCACTTGCTATTGGGTGCTGGAAGTGGTTCTTGTGGAGAGGGGAAAAGCCATTAAAAATCTATTATAGCAGATCTTTTCACCCAGGGGGAAAGCCTTCTCATTACTAAGCAGATTGCTAGGGATGACAAGTGGCTCTATATTTCTTTCTTTTTTTATTCACTTCTCTGCATTTTTTCCACTTTGTCTATTTTTTTTCCTTTTTGTGGAAAGGCCAGCTGAAAGACACCAGGTCTACTTTTCCCTGATCAGGGTTGTCACGGCTACAGGCGGTGGTGTGTGTGTCAGTCGTGTGAGGTACCGAGCTGGAACTGGGAAGAGCGACCCTTTTAAAAGCATCCCCTGTATGTCTAGTTTTCATGTTTGCCTGTTGTTTAAGTGACACTAATATGAGGGATCTACTACCTGAAGTCCTCCAGCGTTTTTTAAACCAGACTCTGTAGGCCGCATCTATAGCATCCAGTTCGTTTTCACATACACTAATGCTTACTAAATTAAAAAAGCAACCCAGAAAACTTGTAATAGAAGCAATTGGCCATTTATATATATTTTTTTTTTAAGTGAATAGAGTTATCAAAGAGTGCTAATATCCGTGTGTCATGCTTTTGAAAGAAAACTCAGATGACTTTGGTTTCTCTTATGTTTTGAGACCTCCTGGTAGATTCAGGATTAATACTCTGTATTCACACACTTTTGGTGCTTCTGGGTTTCTGTTCTAATTTCTTTCGCAGTCATTTTAAACGTTTAGCTTAATGCATTGTTTTCTGTCCCTGTGCTAGTTGATTATGGCTTGGTTTTTTCACATCTCCCTTGGTGCTCATATCATGTTCCCTTCATCCATATTTACTGCTTACAGTGTTGACATTAAGAGTAATGGATTCTAATGGTCTCTCTGTGAGTTATTGTGAGAGTTAAATGAAGTATCCATTTTTGTTATATATTATGCAGTATTTAAAGTTTCGGGTCATTAAAAAGCAGACGCCACCCTCTGCCTCCCCCTCTAGGTTGTCTTTTACCCCCTGCCAGCCTGTACTGATGCTCCTGTCGCCACAGGCTGCATTTAATCTGTTTTTCATAAAGCATAATAAGAATATTCTGAAATAATTATTTATTTTGGAATTCTTTGTGCTTACACTCGAATTTCACACTGCTGTTGCTTCATAGGGAGCCTAGCCGTGCAGGGAGTGATAGTATTGTTACTTTACTGGTGCTGAAATGTACAGTGACAAGTCCCCTCAATGGTCATTATATTCTATTCTCGTATTACGTTGCACAGTTGCACAGACCATCTTTCCATGTGCATTGATAGAACTGATCGCCTCTAATTCAGACACTCTCTAACAATTGAAAAGCTTGATGTTGAGGTTCTCTAAAAAGAGTCCTCAGGGGTCAGCCGAGTTCAAGTAGCTGTTGTTTGTAAGGTCACGATCTCTCCCGTGGGAAGGTCAACAGCATCTAACAAAGGTCATAAGTCAAGGTACCAGGCATTATTTTCATCCCTATCCCATGCTCATGCTCGGCAAATTTATCGCGCCCAAGTATTTCCAATCGTATCCTCAGCGATGAAACTCTTATCCACTTTAAATACTGTGTCTAAGCAAGCCAAATGTAAGGAGCAATCGTTTTAAAAACTAAAAGTGGAATAAATCATGTCTGTTCCTCCACCATATTACCTTTTCTTTTTTTTCCCCACCCCTCAAAGTGCCGTTAGATCTCCAATCTTTCTGCAAATGAGCCCCCGCTTGCTGTAATGGCTTTCTACTCCTCATGGGAAGAAGGCCGTGCGTGCCCTACTCTAAAAGCTGCTGATTGAAGGCAAAAAATGCAATACAGGTGTAGAGCAGACTTGATGGGGGTCTTATGCGAGGGTTATGAATTTTAACCATTCTCATCTATACACTGGTATGTACATACATAGCATAATGGAGGAGGAATGTGCTGTCTGGACTGTTTGCAGCCCCGCCGAGACTAGGGGGTTTCTGCTGGGCTGTCGTTAATTCCAGATGAGAGGATTGCTATTATGCTAAATTAATAGGAATTAAGGAGGACCGAGTTGGTTAAGCAAGCACTTGATTAGGCTTGAGAGGGTGCTAGAACAGCACATTACAGGAGAGAGGTGGAAAGAGGAAGTGCAGGTTATGACACAGAAGGTCAACAGAACTTGCTGAGAGCTACTGTTGTGACAATGCTGACCCAGACACAATCCTTCCACCTCTCTCAAGCTGTTATATTATGTCCTGATTTCCAGAATGCGCTAGGTGTTGCTAAACTTGGCTGAAGACTTTAAGAATTTTCTTTGGTCATATGTTTTGTCAAAATTCTTCTCTATCAAAGTGGTGAAAATCTTAAGCTAAGTGTTTGGAGAGTGCTGATTAGGGCTAAACAAGATTTGGTTTGTTGTCATTGTCGTGATACTGGCCTTATTAATTTTGACTAATCACAGTCTTTTACTTGCCATGAGTCTCTTTATTACATCAAGCCTTTCAGTAAGTTTTTTAAATGTTGCGAAGCATGTTTAAGTTGCTGTGTTCACTACTATAACTGCAATTTTTTTGTCTTTATAATGCAGCCGTCAATCTTTTTCCCTAAAATATGACTATGTTCTCAGTTTAAGAAGCACTTATCAGCCCAACTCAGGACCTGTGAGTATGAAGACGCATGTGAGAACTGTGGCTGGTTGTGTGTGCGTGAACAAGCGTGCCCTTGCTTTGGCCCAGTCCTTGTGCAGGGCTAAACTAATTGAGGGGAAGACTCTATCTGTGGCTGCTAATGATGATGAGCGTGGAGTTGCGCAGGCCTGTCCCTTCAGGCTGAGCGATGGTGTTTGGGAAACAGCCCTGTTTAGTTATTGTCCAACAAAGGGGGAATTCACTTAATACAGCCTGCACAGATTAGTGGGTAATTGTTGCCATAATCAATAAAGCAGCAGTGCGTAAAATGAAAGGTGTAATTGTGTGGAGGAGGGGAGGTGGGCCATAGGTTTGCCATATCCTTTTCCTTTTAACATGCCTCAGTGCCATATAAATTACAAATATATATTTTATATGTCTGACTATCATATGACTGAGTGTATTCAAACCTGTGTTTGTGAGGGCTGTCAAGTCAAGGGGTCCATGTGCTTGTTCTTCATGTGTGTGTATGTCCCTGTGTGTAGTTGGGGCTGCCTGGATGAGCCTCATTGTTCCTGTGCGGCCTTGTGACAACGCTGGCGGGCAGAGAGCGATGAATCCTGGGCAGGGTGACAGTGATAAATAGCCCTTTTAATAACAGCTGCCCCACTTGGCCAGCCACTCAGAGCCTGTGTCCTCTGTGTATTTATTTCTATGTTTATTTATGCATCCATAGCAAGAAGGAAATCACAACCGTAGGGCTCCAATATGTCTTTTTTGGTGTGTGTTGGGGGATGGTGATACCACAGATTCGGATTTTTAGGGAGACTTGGTTCTCCTGCCTGACCAAATCATCCATCTCTGCCTAGGCCTCAGCTCATGCTGTGTCAAGGCCTTTTCCACTGCTGTTCCCACATAATCTCAGTTGCATGTTGTCGAAACTTGCTTGGTGTGTAATTTTCCATGCTGTTATCAGAACAGATACGTATAATAGTACAATATACATTAGTGTGCTGGATAAACTGTACTTGCTCTGCTTATTCTTCTTTAACTCTCCAACTCAGTGTTCCTATATGAGGACAAGCGTACTGGCTTTTGATGTTGATTTTGGACCAGAGCAGTACAGTAAGGACAAGTCCTTTTGTCTGCTGAAATATGACCTGAGGCTCGAGCGGGTAGAGCTGCGGCACTAGATCAGAGGTGTCAGGGCCCTTTGCTGCGGGGCGCCGTCTGTGCCACTCTCACTCAACCCAGACTCTCGTCCTTAATTGGTTCAATTAGCCCACAATCCACATAAATTATCATCGATGCATTTTTCATGATCCATTTCAGTGCTGCTGCGGCATCGGCGGAACAACTTTGGGCTATGATTTAGCATTCAGAGAAATGTTCTTGCCAGCGCTGGTAAGTGATCGAGCTAATTAAGTAATTAAAAACAGATGTGGGAACAAAAGCCAAAACACAATCACTGCCCCAAGAAACTCTGCAGCCCACCGCTTTTCCGCACCCCTGCTGCAGGGGGGATATCCCAGAGGTACCTGTATAATAGTTACAGTTTCACCCTTGTGATTATTCGGCTGGAGTCTTTGATATTGAACAAAAAATGGCCTTTTATGTTATTGTGCAGAAGGGAAATGGGCTGGAAAGGAGGCCGAGTTCGGAATAGCAAATCATAGCGTCTAATGGCCATGGTCAGTGGACCACAGCTCTGTCTGTGACCGAGAGCTTTTACACACTCACACACACTTTAGAACACATTTGCCCTGTAGAAAAGATATCAGAGTAGTGGACTGTGTGGAAGCGCTTCATGTCTATACCACTGACTGTACTGTACTGTACAGTATGGCATCATTAAGAGGACACGCAGTGTGGCAGCTGTGTGAGAGCAGCATCCTGTGACAGCACACACAGTCTAGCGCAGAGCCCTTTTAATGTGTTTGACAGCTCCCGTGATTGGAGTGCAGCTGGCAGGCATTGCAAAGTGCAGATCAATAAGCAGCAAATTTCCCATTAAAGAAAGATTACCTGGACATTGCTCTAAAATAGCCGGTGGCGGCTCATGGGCATGGATAGACAGACTGGTGAACATTTTGAGCGCTTGAGTGTTTGGATGTTAGCTTCAGTATGTTGCTTTAGGTCAGTGTAATCAATCTCCCATACAGTAGACTGCATAATGTCTGGTGGTGTGGAAAGGTGTTGCTGTGTAATGTAAAACCTGTTCAAATTCAGAGACGATATATGGTTTTTGGTATCTGCCTCGTATCTTTGTGTGTGTGTGTGTGTGTGTGCGCTCGCACATTGTTTATACATTTGTTTTGTGTGCATGTATGTGTGTGTCCATGCGTATTCACATGTATATATGTTCCGACATACATGTTCTCCTGCATGATTTCCACGGATCACCTAAGTATAATCACTGCGAGGCACTCAGGTCCCGGCTGACAAGCCGTTCAAAAACCTTTGATTGTTCGTTGCCATAAATTCTTCAATTAAACACAGCTCCATGGGCCAGCGCCCACAGGTTCAGAAATTACTGTCAATTGATGGAGACGATTAAGAGGCAAAAGCTGCTGGGAGGGGGAAAAAAATGGACGCAGGGCAAAAATCAACACAGTAGCTGCAGAACAATCAATCAAATCTGTCAGGCCCTTTACCAGCCCGTGTAATTTATTGGAATTGTACTTAGGAAATGGGTACACCCTGTAATGTGTAGCTAAGATCACTCTTCTCAACACCTTGCAGCGCTTGACATTGAAACCAATCTTGGACTGTGTCCTTTGATCTGTGACTCTGCCCTTTGTTGTTGCTCCTTTTTTTACGAAATATCTTGACCTGACTTGGCTTGCAGCAGAGCTATGTGTTAATAATACTACCTGTGAAACTCTTTTATTAACAGTTTGTTTTAGGGATCCTGCATCAAGGGTGCAGCATCTCCCATTATCCATTATATTTATGCTAATAGAAGAGTGTGATTCTGAATATTTAAAATGTTAGTCAAATCATTCAGATTGTTATGTTATTTGGATAAAAACATCTGCCAAATGAATGTAATGTAATTGTATGCAGTCACCACTGTGGCAGGAGTGAATGTATCTCTGTGTTATTGTTTAATCTCATAAAATATGTGCGTTGGTGTGTGCATGTGTGCCTTGGTGTTTAAATACAAGTCAGAGTTGTGTAAAACCACAGACCAAGCACAGGCACACACGCACATATTCAGACATACACACACGCACACACACACTCGTACTCACCATAGCTTCAGCAGACCTCTAAATCACGTTTCCTAATTCCCTGAGCCACATCTCAATCATTTTCTCTGCTAATTTGAGAGTCACCCTCATTTCTTTTTAAACGATTCATTTTCAGCACATTTGTACAGTAAATGGCCCCGATGTGTTCTACAATTTAGTCAATTACTGTTCCAGCCGCCTGGGCTCCGGGGAGCCTGAACACACATGGCCTAGAGCGACCATCTCAATAATTGTTTCAGGAAAGTTGGGAATGGATTGCTAACATTGTGTTCTACTTATTGAAATGTCAATTGGAGCCAGGACTCCACACATCCCATTCTCCTGTTATACACCTTTGTGTTCCATTATGAATGTACAGAATTTCATTTCTTGTGGAAGGAGGAGAAAGAGGAGAAGGATGTGATAGAAGTTTGATATACTTCCTGCATGTTTATTTATAAAGAATCTCATGAGGTCCATGGTGCTTGCTGTGAGGAAGCGTTATTCATATTCTTGTAAGGGTATTTTTGGTCAGTTGTAAATTTCTTAAAACCTCTTCCTGAGCTGGAAATGAGATTTTTTTTCATTCTGTGCCACTGAAACTGAAATGTTAGAAGTCCCCTCTAGAAGTAACCCTCTATTTAATTTTGTGGCGTGCTTTCACAGCTTTAAACTCATGCTTTCGGTTTTTGACTGAAGATCGAACACTCTTATGAAGCCCTGTCCTGTGGAATGTAATTTTCGTACTTATATCTTTCATATCTTTCGTTTTTAATTTTATGGGTCCTAGCATTTTTGAAAGCAGTTTTTCAACAGGGTTGTACAAATCACACAACTTCTCCCGAGGTCCTCTTTAATTACAAATTAATTAAATCAGAATCAATTAAAAAATTAGATCCCCTTAAATGAGGTCTTAATGGGTGTTAATGACAGGGAGAATGTGTAGCTGGACCAAACAATATGACCCACAGACCCCAATTAACTAGCTCATTTTTTGCCATTTATCTTCTGTTTGGAAAATCTCCCCTGAACTGAGATTCATGCAGATTTTATGCAGCAGTAGGTCCACAATTGCAGGGGGAAAAATATACAGACGGCTTAGCTGGTCAAAATTGTATTAGATATAACAGCTTCTGCTTTTAATTCTGGAAGAAAGTGCATGCAAATCTTTCCTATGGGAGCAATTGCAGGAATAATTGTCTGCCTTTGTCTGCACCCTAGCATGCGTCCTCAATAGAGCATAACCTGAAATGCAAAGTCCTTCTGTTAGCACTCAGCCTCTTAATCCAGGCCTATTATTCATGCCTGTTTATTAGTTGGCTCAGGCCAATGTGGCATTAGGCAGTCAGTCTATCAGTATGTATTAAGCTGTCTCAAGAAGGTGATGGAGAGGCAGCAGAGAGCCCTGGTCAGCCTCCGCGCTGATACGAGCCCAGGCCTATTAACTCCTATTGACTGTGACACATGTGGCCCTCTGAATGACTGGTTCTTTATTGATTTCTCTCTCGCACGCTCTTCACTTCCCCTTTGAAGTGGCCCAGGCGAAGGATCTTTATCCAGACTGATTGGGCTGATGTGCATTGTTCCCACTTATGACACCGCAAGCCTCAATTGAGTCTTTATTAGATTGTCTGTAATAAGACAGACAGTACTTTTTTTACCGTACATAAAATGCTTCTGTGGTGCCAAAATTATTGAGCTGAAGTGTGGGGGCGTACCTGTCGTGCCTAGCTGCACTCTGTCCTACATGTCTTACCAAAATGAACTCTGACAGCAGATATCGACTTAATATCAGCCTGAGTCGCCTAGAGACAGAAAGATTGTGCAGGACTAAAATCAGCTATCGATAGGCAACCAAATAGCTTCCCACTCTCATAGACACCACAGAGCTTTATTGATATAAGTGATGCTATATAGGTAGACACTCAGGGTATGTCATATGCAGCTGTGATGGGATGTTGGTTGCAGTGTGTGTGCCTGTGTAGGTTTTAAGGTAGAAAATATTTTTAAAGGGGGATGTACACTCAGAGGCATTTTTTACAAAGTGAGGCTCTTGATGTACAAAAACATTTCAACATAATCACAATTTTTAAATGATAGTATATAATATAGTAAAATATGTGTTTTATTGTATCTTGGGAGACATTTGCCCTTTTACTCACAAATTATGTATACAGGGCATTCACTTCGTGTCTGTAATCTATTAGATAATCTATACATTCTATGAGCTGAACTGTATAACTCCTAGGCACTTTGCTTAGAATGTTTCCTTTTTTCCTCACTTTTTCAAACTGGAAAGCAGCCCATTAAAGCTAAATGGAATTTAATGTTTTCATCTCTGCAAGGCTATGAACACTCGCAAAACAGATTATAATTACATTTTATTTCGGCTTTTCCCTGGGCTCCACAGTTTTTATACACTGACCTTCACGCTTTTGAGTGTCACTGTCAGAAGCCTCTGCTGAAACAGCCACTACACGGGCTGATTAAAAGGAGGCAGTTTTCGCAATATCATTTTGCCTAAACAAACAACATTTTAAATGATATTGTCAAATTGTATGAATTATTTTATATTTTTCCTTCTGACATGTGGTATAATATGCACTCATCAGTAATAATGTAATATACATTTTAACCACTCATGGGTAAAGTGAATTACGCAGATAATCATATTACAAAGCAACCAGAGAATGGAGGGATTATTCTGTGAAAATTCAATTATTACATTTATGTGTGGGAGGCAGAAAAATGTACAAGCTTATGGATCTGAGGGACTTTGTGAAGAGTCAAAGCCAGGCAGAGTGCACTTTTCTGAATCAAATTTCCACGATATTATGTGGATGGCCTGGTGTGTGTGTGTTGCTTGGCTGGGGAAGAGAGTGCACCAGGATCTGCTATGGAAAGAAGCCAAACATTGATGTGAGCCACTTTAACATGTACCACCTAAAAAAAGTTCACCACTTTATGGCAACAACATTACTTTATGGCAGTGTGCCCTGCCACCCTGCAGAGTGTTTTGAGGAACATGACAAAAAGATCAAGGTGTCGACTCCAGATTTCACAGATCTCAGTACAATTGAGCTTTTGTGGGATGTACTGGTTTAATACATCGAGGCACCACATTTCAGCTTAAAGGATCTGCTGTCTTGGTGTCAGATACAGCAACACACCTCTAGAGGTTTTGTTTTTGGTGGCATAGTGTGGACCTACACAATAATAGGCAGGTGTTTTAATCTTACTGTGGATTGGCGAATATGGTAATATCATGCTAAACGTATAAAAGGAACAGAGGTCTTTGAGGGCCCTTGTTGATGCGATCTGTGTGATGTGTCTGTGTGAATGTGTGCGTATTTGTGTCTGGAAGAGAATGTCTGGCAGGAGGAACTGTATGCATGTGTCCTCTTTCTTTTTGTCAGACTTTCCCTTGACTGCCATGGCTGATAGAGAGGCAGCCTCTCATTTTACATTGACATCATTTATCAAACTCAAATGAACTGGCCTTGGCCAAACAAATGTCACTCAGCCCCTCCATCACATTCATGTTTCTGGGTGTTTTCAAAACTGAACAGCAAATGTCATATTGATCTCTTTGCTCTGTGCCACCTAACTTGAGATGACTTTCTGTCTATGTGTGTGCACATATGTGTACTCGCACCAGCCTGAGTGTTTGTCTCTGATTATTCTCACCCTGCCTTTGTCCCTTTGGTCTATTATAGTAGCAGCATAGCAGTGAATCAGAAGTATTTATAGTTTCTGATCTTTAGGACTGTAGAACATATATTGATTTTGAGATGGAGTGCTAGGCTTATTTCCCAGTGAGTATATCTATAGTCTAGGAAGGCTGTTCTTTTCTATCAACAAGATGCACCATCCACAATCCACTAACACTTCTGCTTTTCTCACCCTCTGAGACCCCCCTTTAACTAAGCGCCGGGACCCAAGCTTACTAAAACCCTCCGCGCTGATTGCTGTTATTGATTACCAGAATGCGGAATATCAGAACAATCTTCAAAGTGGCAGCTGCACAATATTAATGATGAACTACCGTTTTAAGACTTAACACCTTGAGCTTTTGTTGCTACACTGCATCATTGCTTTTTGTGTGGAATTACATGGGCCTTATTTAGGTTCCTCCAGTGTTTCCACTAACCTTTTAATGTTTTATAACAGACAGAGTGCCTCATTATTACACTATTTTTTTGTTTTTTTTTTGTTTTGTTTTTTTAACGACAGTATAATTGGAGCTGAGCAAAAGCACCTGACTGCCCTGTGCTCTGGCGTGCCGTGAAAGTCAATACTGCAAGCCAAACAACTTCTGTGTCAATTGAACCATGCAGAAAATCCATATGAGCACCGTTTCCCTCTCTTTATGGCAGTGAGGGATAAGTGTGTCTTGTTTACAGCTGCACTCAGAATTCGACATAGGCTACACTCTAAGCAGATCATCTTACATTTAGTAGTGATCATTTGGTAGTGAAATGATTAAACAGCACTGTTAATAAGATTCCAAAACAATTAGAGTATTGTTTTGGCTGAATTTTTCAGTCCAAGTTTCTGCTGCCTGTTTTTGCTAGAAAAGGAAACACACAAAAAAAATTGTTTGTGTGTTGGAGGGGGCAGAATGTTCATGTGAATTCATCCTGAGAGTGATATACCTGAGTAGATCAGACCTTCAAATCTAACTGTATGTGTTTTATGTGCTCTATTACTAGTTGATATTAAACAGCATATACGTTTTCTTCCACTGCTTGAATCAGTGCAGTTTTTGATGTAAAAAGGTTTTTGTTATTATTTTTGGATTGGACATTGAGACATCCTAAATGGCTTTCAAAGGACATATTCAGCAAGCCGCCCACTGTGGAGCCTGCAGTTCACTTGGCTGTATATACAGTAAACGTACCTTAAGCAGCCATGTATAATGAAAAACCACAATGTTGTGATGTTTTCAATAATGCCTACAAATTCAAATTTTAATTTTAAACTAAGATGAATAAATTACCTGGAAAGAAAATGTAAAGGTAAACCAGTATTAATACTGTACAATTTACACTAAACTTCCACAGTGCTAGGGTGTAAATACCAGTGTTACCATCACAAGATGTGCTTTCTGTGTGTTATGTGGACAATGCCAAACCATTTGTAGTTATTTTTTAAATGGAAATACAGCTGAATTTACATTATTTATTTAACAAAATTAGTAAATGATATTTTTAAAATATAATTTAGCACTAAAGTGCATGAAAAATAATAAATTGCCCTAAATAAGGCTTTGACTTCTGGGCCTCATCTGCCACACCCTGTTGTCCTTGTGCTGGGTTGTTTATGTTTGGGTGCAGCGCTTAGCAGCCCAGTACAAGGATAAGGGGCATAGCGAAAGAGGCCCGGGAGTCACAAAAGCAAAAAAAGAAGGAGGATATCTGCAGTTTCTGCATTAGTGCTGGGATTTCCACAAACAACTATTAGTTTGGTTCTCAGAAAGGAATCCGGGATGGACTGAAACCACGACTGCTGATCCCTGTTAAAATGGGGATTTACTGTATGCCAACCAGTATGTGCAGTTGGTCATTTACTTGTATGCGCAGATACAGCCAGAAACACCACTTGTGTTTCTTGGAAATTCTAAAGGCTGACACATTCACTCAGGAATAGTTCTGTTTAATTACTGCCTCATGCTGTAATCAAAGTTGGGTAAGCCTTGTGAAAAGGTAGAGAGCAGAACACAATCAATACCCTGGCCTTGTCATAATAGAGTCTTTCTATGTGTTTTCTTTCTCTCTTTATCATCTTTTGAGTGTAACTGAAGGTAGAGGCACCTTGCTGTTGGGCTGCTGTATGATCACCGCTGGGCCTGTGGTTGTGAGGTGAGTTTTAATGGACGTTGGTGCTGACCTGCGCACAGTGTTTAAATTGATATCTGCAACTGGCCTGTATCTTGCTCAGCTGGAGAACTGATCTCTGTCCCTCTCCAGAGCTGTCTGGACTTTGTGTGCGCACAGAGAGGGGTCTTTTAGAGAGGGCCATGAATAGTGCATGGTCAAGCTTTCATTACAGGCCAGACTGGAGTGTAAGTAAGAGACAGGAGGGAGCGGGACACAGGAGCAGTGTAGCACGGGTCAGCTGAGCCGGGTGAGGAAAGAACTGTCAGTCAAACGGGACCTGCTGGCTCCCCATTCACTCGCCAAGGTTAGTGCATGTATGCTACATGAATACAGGTCATTTTCTTTGTATGTAGGCCGATTGAGCTGCAACTTCTGCTTTGCACGCTTCTATTTAGCATGACCAAGACTCGGATGAATATTCAACAAAATTGTTTCTGTGTCCTTTAGCCCCTGCCAGCGCAGCTTTCATTGAATTGCTTGTGCGCCCTGCTTAGGAAAAAGGGTTTGCATAAAAGTCTGCTTAATATGGCTAAAAATTGCATTGCAAATAGTGGCAAAAGTGTGTCAAATGTTCGACAGCAGAATGAACGTGACCTCATGAAAACCCAAATGCACAGACGTGCACTAGTAATGGCAGTGCCGCCTGAATAGGCCACCTCTTTTTGTTTGCTTAAAGCCTGTATCATTATGGCTCGGGAAAAAAAACATCTTTTGCTGGCAGAAGTCTAATTACCTTTCTGCTAGTGTACAGGGAACAAGGTAATCACTATCAAATGCCAGGCACCATAAGGCTCCTTATGCTTCAAAATTAATATGTCCTTTCCCACTTAATTAAGAAATGAAAGTCTTGCTTAACAGGTATTGATTGGAGCTCAAAGGAAAAGTAAGCCATCAACACTAAAAGGAGGGAAGAAGCCCCTTGAACAGATGCTGAGGTAGGAAGCGCAAACCTTGCATCCATACACATACAAAGTCTTGCAGCCATCTGCTCCGTGAAGTCCTTTGTTAAACAAAAGAGCAGCATAACAGTGCTCGAAAAAAAAACAAAATGCTGTTAGGATTCCATTTTTAAGTCACAGCACCAAAGTACAGATGGACTATTAAACAACTGTTGTCTCACTGTAATCGGGATCAGCTGCCCGAGTCGAGCCCAAAGAGATTTCAATGTTAATTAAAGTGCTCAGACACCTTCGTAGTGTGAGGAGGTAACTGGACACCCCTGCCTTAGCCACCGCTCTCACTCTGTCTGGCTTCTGCAAGGAGACGGCTGGCCGACAGTGTTACCATTAGAGTTGCTATCAGCTCCACCATTGTTCATAGCAATGGTTATGCTCCTGTGGTGTGTAGCCCATCAATGAAAACATGGTTGAAAATACAGGTTGAGAATTTGCAGGTTATTTGTCACCGACAATGAAAATAAGTCGAAAAAAGCAATTTAATTTCAAACAGTTCAGTGTATTATATGAAATGATTAAATGAAAATTAGCACATCTGCATCCAATCAGAAATAGTTAAAGTCTCTGTAAAACTTAAATGTCTAAATATACAGTTTTCTTTCTTTAAAGTGTGTTAAACAAAGTTGAATTTCTGGAATGGCAGCCCGATTCTCCTTTATGAAAAAAACAAACACAAAACTAAAATTACAACATTAAATTATTAGTTTATTTTTTTTATGCACAACATTGATTAAAATTGTATTTTTGTAGACAAACGATTTACCATTTTTGTGAATGTATTATAGACTTTCAGGATATATGTGCTGAAATAGATGCAAGCATGATTTACCAACAAAAAAACAGCAAAACAAGATGTTAAACAAGAAAAATGCAGAAAGCACAAAATAAATTAGAGCAAGATGAATCATATGTGATGGACCAGATAAACAGGGCAAAAGCATATTGGCAAAACAAAGAAAAACAACAATTAAATTCACAAAACACTGGCCATAAACACAGAATCCAAAGAGTAAACAAACCAAAGGCATGCGGAACAGGGAGGATGTAAACAATGACATACCCCAAAAAACCCAGAAAAGGTCAGTTGGTTCGTGTGGATTACTGTTCAGAGAAACAGGACTGTTCATGTATTTAGATCAGCAAGACTCGTCATGCACCCAGGTCAGTAAGACTTTTTACATGTTTAGATAAGTAAGACTGTTCATGTGTTTAGATCAGTAGGACTGGTAATACTTTACTTCTTTAATTAGTAATACTGTTTCTGTGCTGTTTAGATTAGTCCCTCACTTTGCATTTTGTGTATTTTTTTGTGTTGTTCTTAGTGTACCTATTTTTTTTTGTTTGTTTTGTTTTTTTCTTAGCAGCACAATTGTTATGGAAAGTCATAGAAAGACATTTGCTGTAGTGTCATTTTCCTAAATGTCAAAACATGTGCTGGCCCCTCCTAAAGAGATTAAATGTGAAAACGAGCGTCACGGTCATTACACTCAACCTGGCTTACGTCTGTACTCCTCTCACTGTCCTCTCTCAGTAACCGGACCGGAGTGTCTGAAAGAGCCAGTATCATAATTAAATCATCAGTTCTTCTCTTTTAATCGGGCTGTAACCCAAAGCCCCGCAGGGCCGTGCGTAAAGCTATCAGTGAGGCTGCTCAGGTGCTGACAGGCTGATGGGGCCGCTCTGCCCTGTGAATGGGACGGTGTGGCTCGCCCATAGACCCGAGTCGGCCCACCTAACACCCGACCAGTGCTTATCAGAGCATCTCTGAAGCGTGATGCTTAGTTACTGCTGGGGCAGCTGTATTTACCGCCTGCTGCATGCTCGCAGTCACTTACGTGTTCATGCTCATGCATGCTGTGTAGTATCTTACAGCAAAACTTCAGAAACGGGAGATCAGAATGTGCATTGTGACAACTTCTTACGTTGACTTTTGTGAAGGCCTCTATAGACTACGTACATTGGAATTATTTCACTTTCAAAAGCAGTGAGGATGCAGTAGACTAGTAGAGAGTAGAAAGCAAGTTGTTGACTGTTGAGTCAATCTGAATAACTCTAGCAACTAGTCCCAGCCAGAAGATGTGCGGACAACAGACACGCTCAATAGCAGTGGGTGATGAATGGCTGTGTTTGGGGGAGAGATTGTAATTGCCACTCTAACTGGTAGGTGAACAGACAAAGTTCATTTTGTAATTGAACCATTTAACCTGTGGTGTGGAGTTCAGCAGGAATGATTCTGACCCTGTAATACTTCTTCTGCCCTTCCTTCTTACTTCCTTTCTTTCTTTTTTCTTTCTTTCTTTCTTTCTCTCTCTCACACACACTCACATACACACACACACACACACACACACACACACACGTTATTAGTGATTCTGTACTTGGCCTTGGACCTTTACTCATCTTTCTTGTTTACTAA
>JBBKCR010000018.1:2728437-2743249 GCA_037577295.1 Ladigesia roloffi
TGTGTGTGTGTGTGTGTGTGGGTGTGTGTGTGTGTGTGTGTGTGTGTGTGTGTGTGTGTGTGTGTGTGTGTGATTGCCAGAGGCTGGGGGTTTTCTGAAAGGGGCCTTGGAAAGTGGCCACACTAAAAATTTGTCTGCCACTGGGAGAGGCCGTGTGTGAGGTCACTCTAAAGCTGGACGCCGCAGGGAGCCAGCCGGCCCATAATTCCCGCACAGACGAGAGGACTGCTAACCTCTGCGCCAGCGGAGCCTGAATCTCCCGGATTTCATTTCACCTACAGGATTGTCATTTTGATAACAATGAAGAGGAGTGCCAAGAGAGACAGAGAGACACAGGCCTCCCCTATCTCCAGCCTTATCTCCATGGAGACCAGGGCTGGGAGCCTCAAACAGCACTCAGGGCTAAACCAGTCCAGTCCATGCATTTCGCCTCCCTGTAGCCACTGATCACACACTGACCCGCCAGCTTCCTCTTCTGAAGCCCACTTTTCTTTTTTTTTTCACAAAAGTTGACAAATGTAAGGAAATACAGTCAAGTTCCATCAGCGATTTAATGTGCAGATCCTTATTCGATCTGCCATGTGCATTTATTTCCCATTTCTCAATTCATTTGCATAATCATTACATCTTTTTATGCCTTTATGCATATTTGCAACTTTTTTACATGCCGCAGAGAGTGGAGAAAATTAAGAATTGGCAGTGACTGATGTAGAAGTGTTGTGATTGGAAGAAACGCACACTTTTTCTGATTACTTCCCAAACCTTTTTAGAAACCTTTGATGATAAATATGCAAATTAAAACCCATTGGGGAGCATCCCATTTGAATGTTAACATCCAAGAGTATTGTAATGTGATAAGTAATCAGATTGGGAAAATGTTCTAAATGTAACTTTGAATTCCCCGTGAGCTAAATAAGTACGCAAAACCTGATAGGGGGGAGGTTTATTGCCCCTTTTAATGACAGTTCGTATTGACTGGGACAAATGGATAATTCACCTAGCAAACACACACTAATATCATTTTCCAATTTCCTCCTGCATGCATTTGGCAATTATAGTTATTTTTGCGGTGCAGGATGAATTCATTATCCATGTCGACTGATAATTCATTCTGCTAGCAGCAGAATGGATATTGTGTCAGGTGGGGGGTCTCTAGGTATTAACGGAGAGAGGAGAAAGCGAAGCCTTATTTAATTGAGAGGACAAATCAATAACTGCTTTGTGGCTTTGTCAGAAAGACCCTGTGAAATGAGCAGATAATGTAGTGAAGGCCATCCTGTACGCAGGCCTTGTATGAACACGTGGAGGAATGCTGAGGTCTTAATCAGGGCAGAGAAAACCCGAATGCACCACTGGAGCGGATGCTCAGTTTGTTAAAGTTCAAAAAGTTCTAACCATGCCTAGTCCTCCTAGTCCGCATGTGGAAGTAAGGAAACAACACATTTATTTGTTTTTGCTTAGAACTGAACTGCGAGCTTTGTAGTGTAACACTTTCAAGGTTTCTCCACCAGTTGGTCCTGCTATAGCAAACGACAAATTAATGAACAAATTTGCACATGACAGAAACAAAGTAAAGACATGCTAAAAGCCTTGTGTGAACTTCAGCATTTTGTAGATTATGCCACTACTTCCATTCTAGTTAAAGTGCTACAAAATTGTTTTTGTCGCCTCTCAATGCTGCTTTTTAAGGCTCGAGGCACTGTGTGTGTGTGCATGTGTGTGTGTGTGTGTGTTACAATGCCAAGCAATATAAAATCTCAGAATATGCAAATTATTGTTTGTTTGTGAATTCTGAAGAGTTTTTAAATTGGGAGAAAATGTTTTGCACTGTGCTGATAATGAGGGGTGCTCGCATCAATCACTGCCACTCTGAAGTAAATGGATGAAGTGAAATCATTCTTTAAAGCGAAACATAAAACATACACGTTGGCAGGCATCCAAATATGTTCATTCCTATGTATGATTTTAGACTCAACTTTGAAATGAGATGGGATTTTAATTGAAAACGAGATTATAGCAGAGCAGAGGGTGGGGTGTGGTGGTGGTGGTGTTTTGGGGTGTGGTGGCGGTGATGGGGGTGTTTTGGGGTGGGGTGGGGGTTTGTCTCTCTGGAGAAGTAGTGGTGTGGGAGAAGTAGTTATTTCCCTCTGTAGGAAAAAATAGTCACAGTTTGGAGTGTGAAATCAGAAAAACAACATTTGCAAATGGCCTGAGTATACACATGCTCCTTCAACCCTGCAATTGTGCTTGTGAAAGAGCACAGTCCTCCTCCGTATTCCCCTTCCAAATCAAGGCGCAGGCTATTAACAGTTGTGTACTTTCATTATGGAAATGGTGTTAACACATGCCCACAGATTGCCACCAGCCATGCAGTAATTTCCTCCCAGTGATCATAATGTGTCCGAATGAGGCGTTTTGATTATGACATGCTAATTACATATTGCCTCTCCTCTCTCCCCCTTTATTCTGCTTTTCCAGCTCCCTCCATCCAGGGATCTTTAATGGTAAGCTTTTATGAGTTGGAATGGAAGGCAGAGAGAAACAGAGAGGAGGGGGGTGCAGAAAAAGAACATATCATTGCTCCCTGTGTTCCTGACGGCAGTGTGAGGCCCACGCTTCAGTGATTCCCTTTAAACTTACCAAATTGCATTTCACAATGAAGAAATACCCAAGCCCTTAACTGCCTGTATTAGATTAGACACCATTAGACGTAATAGAACATTTCTACCCCTGTGATATTTTCATAAGAGTTTGATGCGTTTGATTAATCTGGGCACATTTTATTGCATTAATGACCCCCCACCCCACCCCCCAAACACTCCACTGTATAGACGTATGTAGGCTAATACTGTTTCTCTCCCCATCTCCCCTCTTTCTCCCCCTCTACCCACTCTCTCCCTTTCCTTGTAGCCTGTTCAAGCCTGTGCAGTTATTGCAATGCATTGTTGATGAGGTGAGTCGGCGTCTTATGTGCTGTAGCTCCTAAAGTCATTGGTAATGGAGTGGAAAGCTTATATTTTGTTTCCTAATGAAGCACGGTGGAGGCGCAGGCTGCTGCTGCTCCAGCTTGCTCTGTAATACCAGACTGCCCCCAGCCATGGTGCTCGCTCACTTGCAGCCTGGACCAGGCATGCCAGACAGGACAGCACGGATGGCCACAGCTGGGCTAGGACCACCATGGCACTGCGTATCTATGGTGAACCCCTTTTAGGCAGACAATTGATCACATTAACTCTAAATAGATAGGAGTTGCCAGTGTAACTGTAAATAGACTGCTTTTAAAATTCTGGCTCAGGTTAACACCTCAACATGATTAGAGGAAAATGTGTGATTTATGCAAGCGACCTACAAATTGCCAATTGACCTTTCTGTGCTCCACCTGCCAGCTCTTTCTTTAACTGCAACAGTTGCAAGGTTGGACAAGGTTTACGGAATGGTAATAACTGTACCATTCAACCTGATGAGAAGCAACTAAGATGGCAAAATACATACAGTTTAAATGCATAATTAATTTGAAGTGCTGTTTACATAGTTTATGTGTCAAAAGTCTTTATCAGTTTAAGGTATTGCTGTCAAGCGTTTAAAATTTTTTATCTAATTAATTACATGGTGTGGCGATGAATTAATCGCATTAAATCGCACATACATACGGACGTTACAAGAAGCAGTTTTTTCACCATTTATTATTGAATACAAGCCTATAACTTAGGGTACAGTGGTCAAGACATTTTTATCACTGACTGAACCAAACCTCTGAATTAGGTTACAGTATATGACAGTTGTAAGTTTTGATACAATTCCTCGTTTCTCAAATAAACCCATTATCATTGCTATTTCCAGCAGTATTTAGACCCAGATCACCCCAGCTGCCTCTTCTTAATCTCCCAGCTCTGTCACACACATTACGGCCACAGTGCTGAGACTCTGCCCCTCTGGAGGTCTGGAGAGAGCTAATGCTAAAGCTACTAATGCTACTGTGCAGCTGCGCTCCGAAGTTGAACCGGGAGATGCGCGAGTGTCATTTCCAAAAGGCAAATATTCCCATTTATTATTCCCAGTCATAATTGGCAAAAAACACTCACAAGACACGGGAAAACTTTTTATTCACCATTTTGGGGCGAGCTTACTAGTGTGCTGTGAACAAAACTGCGCTCTCTGGCTGCTCACGCAGCAGAGATTCTAGAATATGGCGTAATTTTAGTCTACTGACGAGGGGAAGGACTTAAAGTGTTAATTGCATTAAAAATATTAACGCGTTATTTTTTTCAGTGATTAATTAATCTAATTAATGCTTTAAATTCCCAGCCCTAGTCTCAGGATATTATTTTTATGCCCGTTAGATGTCTTTTCAAACCTGCCTGCTTTAGATGAGCACAGCATAGCTAATTGGCATGGCCTTTTAAATAATTAGACTGAATATGATACTTGTCCAGCGTTGCTGCAGTTGCTACAAAAATTCATTTGGTGACGAGTGGATACATTAACTGGTGAAGTATCAGCTTCCACCCTTCGTTAGCCTCACAACTACACCAAAATAAACTCCAAACATTTTTGTGGATACAGACCTGTGTCTTGATTCAGGCAGTGAGATAGGGAGAGGGAGGCATTTGATCATTATTATCAAGTGCCCTGGGTGTCTGAGAGAAGAGTTATTCTGAGCCCAGCTTCAAGAGCAAGGTCATTTTTATAACACAATGCCTCTGACACTAACTAGGTCACCACTCTCTCGCTCTATCACTCTCTCTCTCTCTTACTCTCTCTCTTGCTCTTACTTTCTCCCAAAACTAACTGCCTGCCACAGCTGATAATTAAACACACTCAATTATCCTAAATTTAATGGGATTTCAGAGCCAGTGTTGTATTTAAAAGGTAATGAATAATATTTTAATTGCTTACAGTCAGTAAGTGTGTGAGCCAACTGTGGTTCTGTGTCTCCACGTGTAATTACTAAGCCATGCAGATTTGATCTGCTGCACATTTTGTGGTGTATGTTTGAGTGCATACTCACACTGTAACCATAAAATGCCAGTTTTACATAAGACCACAGCATTGTTTATTCCACAATTGACTGTGTTGTGTTGTGTTATGTGTGTGTGTGCGTGTGCGTGTCTGTGCATGTGTTTGAGGGAACAGCCAAAGCCGAAGTTGTCCTTTCCCTTCTGGAGGTGTGTAATTAATAATTAAGCGACTGCAGTTGTAATGGCTTGACCTCTGTGAACTTTTCATTACTCACACGACAGAAGCATCACTCAAACTCCAGCACTCGCCCACCCCTTCCACCTCCCCTCTCCCCCTGGCTAGAGAACACCTATTTCAGCATCTATATTCAGCTGACCAGGGGCCTAATAGGGGCCTAGACTGAATTAAAATCCTTGGCTCCATAGAGAGCAGGAAAGCCACTGAATCCCACTGAATACCCTCCTTCAGTAATCCTGTTCAGCTTGCACTCTCCAGCCCTGAGCGAAAGGGTGAGGAGAAGGGACTGTGAAATGTGAAAAATATAGGACAACTTTACAGTGGGCAGTGGGCAGTAGAGATATTTAATTGTGTTATAATTGCATGATACCCATAAAACCTCAACATGGTTAGAGGAAAATGTGTGATTTATGCAAGCGACCTGCAAATTGCCAATTGACCTTTCTGTGCTCCACCTGCCAGCTCTTTCTTTAACTGCAACAGGCTGGACAAGGTGGATGGAATGGTAATAACAGTACCATTCAATCTGATGTGAAGCAACTAAGATGGCAAAATACATACATAATTCAAATGCATAATTCATTTGAAATGCTGTTTTTATTGTTTATATGTCAAAAGTCATGCCTTTATCAGGCTATGGTAGGGTGGCACTTTAGATGTCTTTTCAAACCTTCCTGCTTTAGACAAGCACAGCATAACTCATTCATAATAATGTATCATTATGTACAAATATAACTACCATTGTCATGATGTTTGCTTAAGATAAAGTTGGCAAAAATTGTTTTTGGAGCATTGCCATGGAGGGATGGATAATCTTTGGTTCTCTAAAGAACGAATGAAGGTTTCATAGTGGAATATTCCAGGTTGATTACTACTGACATGTTTCTCTGCAAAAGAATAGAAACCCATTGACTCAATGGTGAAGCAACTGCCCTTTTATTGTGTGAGTACAATGAAAAGCTCTGAAATTATTGTAAGTGGTAATTAGTCGTGTTCTGCCAAAGGAGATTAGGTTGAAAAACACTTTAAACAACCATCAACTTTGCATTTAAGAGAGTATCTGAGTTTTCTTTCTCCATAGATGGTTTGCCCTAAAAAGGAAAAAAAAAAACACATAGGAAACTTACTTAATATCCTCTTCTGTAATTACTGATCAGCCTCTTCTCTGATCCACCTTTAATTGGGCCTTAATGATTACATGTATATTTACCAGTCAGTGTGTGTGGCTGTGGTGGGACGATGGTTGTGCCTGTAGTATGTCGGAAAGATGAGCATCAGCGTCCTCCAGCAGAGCTGATCTCTCTCTCCCACTCTCTCTCTTCACACACACACACATTTCTACATCAAAAGCTGCTGCCATTAGGAATACATGCATGTCTGCTGGCCAGATTGCCTGGCTCAGTAGATGGAGGCTCATGCTAGGCTGCATAGCCTGCGGTGCTGCAGTTAGGGGAGGGGGGGCAGAACTCTGGGTAATGATACATTGCTCATCTGAATGCCCACAGACCCACCCACACCTCCCTCCCAAAAAAAACCCCAGCAAAAAAACAAAAAAAAAGAGTCCGATTACAAGAAGTCACTCCTGAGTTAATTTAAATGGCCCAGTGCGTTACGGCAGGTAGCGGGGATAGAGGCAAAGCAGCCAAAGGCTGTTTCTCTGAGCTTCAATTAGATTGTATGCGAGGCTTGATCGCTTGCACTTTTTGCCCTTGTTTTATTTTTCCTGAATTGCTTGCACAATGTTGTTGTTGTTGTCATTTTGGAAGCAGCTCCCAGGCTGTTTTACTATGCAGTGTGAATGCAATTGCTGTCATGGGCGACTTCGTTCCTTATTTCACTACAACATATTGAACTGTGTTTTAGGGCACGTTCTGTCACAGGACTCATTCACCTGAATTAAAGCAACAGCAGCTGCTGAGCCACCAGCTTGCAGCATTCATTACATCCAAACCGAATCACTCCCTAAAAAGGATTACAGCAGACAAGCTTGGTGGGTAGATTTTTTGTTAAACTTACTCTGTAATGGTATAGAATTTTAACACTAAGTGGAGGTTCTTGCAAAAGTGGCTCTTTAAAGAACATTACATTGAACAGTCCATCCAAAAAAGAACAAAATGTGGACCATCTGTGACATGACTCTAAAGAGCAGATTTTTTCTGTTGTTTATTATTTATTTTTTTATTTATTACAGATACAATTAAACAAATGAGACTTAAAAGGCACAATTTAAAGCATGTGTATACATATTTTAAAAAATAATGAAGGCGTATAGTGCCATTTATTCTGCCATAAAGGCTTCCAATCCAGTCTACAGCATTTACAAGGTGCTGGGTCTGGTCTCTTGGAATGGTTAGCTAGTTTCAATGCTTATTTCATGGCTTGTAACCTCCTGTCAATGGGGGGTAGTGAGTCTTTAAGATCCAACTTGTAAAGTTTTGCATCTGTTAATGAGAAAGAACAATTGTAGATGTACAGAATCTGTTGTATAGTTGATTCTCCAGACTCTTTTTAAAAGTTGTGTCAACCTTCTAGTCAACATTTGGTACATAAATTAACTATCCCTGATAAAAAATATTCCAAACCTGAATTTCACCAGATTGTAGATGCAAAAAGCACAAATGCTTGAGGTAATAATCTTGGCCCCCAGCAAAGCTGTTTGTATTTGGGTTTCAAAGTAAAGATAGTAAGCAAATGAATATCTATGCTTCAAAAGATATAATACACTCAGTCAGTGTGTTAGGAAAGTGTCTACTCCTTTTCCTAACCCCTGACTCACTGCTTGTATAAACCTGAGAAAAAATGAGATCCTCAGGTGCAACCAAAAACCTCCATGAAAAATGAACAAAATACATTTTGAGTGTCATTTTTTTGCTCCTTGGTGTTCATCCAGGAATAGGGGTATAATTTCAAAATTCTTTAAGGCTGTTGAAAAATGAGAATCATTTACTGGAACAAACATGTTGCTTTGTGCTTTTCTGTGTTTTTCTATAAAGATAAGAATATTAATGAGTTTTGTATAGCATGATGATCCTAATGTCCTCGTGTGCTAATGTGCTGCTGAGGGAGCGCTAATAAAAACAAAATCGCTCTTATAAAGAGTTCATACTTCAGGGGGATAGGACAACAGCAGAGGAATGAGTGCAGTGTCATTAGTCTGAATCACATGCTGTTAATGGAGTCTTTGTGAGCTCATCACCTGGTGTGTGTTTTTGTGTGTGTGTTGCAGCTGCTGTTTACATACGGTTGGCCGTATTTACACAAACTGCTAGCCCTAAGCATGCCTTTGGCCTGCTCAGTGGAGGACCAACGCCCTTCTCCTCCAGAGCTATTATTAGCCTAGCCCTCGCATGCATAATTCATCACAATGCAAACAGGTTTCATCCTTAGCCCAAAAGTCTCCTCCTCTCTCCTCTCATTGATAATGCTTTTCATGCTTATCTGGGTCACACCTACAGATGGATAGTTTAAAACACACCAATTTGGAGACCAGATTAGTGTGACATCTACATGGGTTGTTATTAATACCTATAACCTTGATTTCTTGTATTCATACCTCTCTACATTGAGGACAATGTGCACTGTAAAAAGCTACTCATGGCAAGAGTTTATTTTCACTCATTTACACCAACATTTAACTCTGCAGCGTTGCTGGGGATTCTGCTTCGCAAACTTCATCTTGCTCACCCTTGTGAAGGCCGCATGCAGAAAGCAACCAGGCCGCACAATAGTGAGTTGGAAAAGTTTGACTTTGCTTTGGCCTTTCAGATACAGAAACAGGGTTAGAGTTGCTAACAGGGATGTAGCACACTTTCTCACTTCGGCGCTGCCCTGATGGAAATGTCTGGTTAGTGTTCACACACTCAAACACACAAGCTATTTGCACTTGGTACCCCTGAGAATGCAAGCCTTTTCAGCACCCTGGACAGCAACCTCATGAAGCGCTTCAGACTGTGAATGTCAAATAAGTGTTCAAGCACTTACATTCAGTTTAGGGAAGGAAAACGAAGAGAGGACAGATAGCAGATTGCAGACAGAATATGTATCCTCCTACATACACAGATGCACATGTTGCCTCCATGTTCCTCCACTTTCAGTACTACAACTTCATACCCAGCTTATCAAAGATGAGAACACTTTGTTGCTTCTTCTTGCAACATCACGCCTTCATTGTTCTCTCCTACAAGGCAATGTAACGAAGACGAGGAAAAACTGACTAGGCCTCATCCTGTGCTTTTGGTCAGGATGGCCGATGGCATCACCCCACCCGGCCGCCTGTCTCTGCATATATATCACTCCTCTGGTGCACATCCATCTGTATGGAAATGCAGCCTCCACAGCTGGAATCCAGCAAAAGCCCTGTCCTTTACTAATAGTTATTATCTCAGCGGACTGCTCCTCTGATAGACCCTGCAAAACAAGCACCTCGTATCTTTATGGTAATGCCCCGCTATAGTATGGAAAGCGCCCAAGGCGAAGCGCTGGGGCCCAGACGCTGGATTTCATTACTATAATTCCCATTATCACTGACTGAGGCTCGTCCTGTGATTGGCACTATTGGCTGACATGCTGGGCTGATGGAGCAGCTGACTTCTGAATGCTCTTCCCTCCTCTATCTCTCTCTCTCTCTCTCTCTCTGTGAAAAGAACTTCACTGTGCTCTTTTGATCCACTATCATACAATAAAAAAATCTATGTTCTTTTGGATTGGGGTTGTATTGCTTTTGTAAATAGTGTAAAGTCTGCACTGGCCTAAATTTTATTTAGTGGTACTGTCCAAGTGTCTCTTTTTATTGCAGGGTAGAAATTTATCATACAAATGGAACGTTTAGTTAGGTTAAATAATAACTATAGAGTAAGGAAATTATGTAAAAAAATATTTGATCATTAAAAAAAGGTTTGCCTTTTAATTTTTGTTAACACTGACATCCTGGTGGATAGCACTTAAAATCTAATACACAGAGCTAGTCAAATGGGTGGAGACACCGTGTGTGTGTGTGTGTGTGCTTGCATCATTGTGATTGAGAAAAGATTGACAGCTGTGGTTGTGTGCGGCAGGCCTCCTCCGCCTGCCCTCACTGTCACACTGCCTTTTAGCACTTTTGTTCACAGAGTCCCTCCTGAGAGCAGGAGCCCGTAGTGGCAGATGAGCCCCTGTCTGTGACAAAAGGGTCCCGGTGCCCTCCGCTATCAAGCGCCACAACAGCTCCCCCCTCTCACTTCACACGTGGCTCATACTCTGATGACATTAAAACACACACTACACCAACCTTTTACAACACTGTCCTCCATTCTCGCTCTACTGTTTCTCCGCAACAACCACTCACACACATGATGAGAGGAGAAGTGGTTGTGTGTGTGTGTGTGTGTGTGTGAGTGTGTATATGTGCGTGTGTGAGACAGAGAGAGAGAAAGAGAGAGACTGAGAAAGAGCAGGACCCAGGGGCAGGCTTTTAGGAGGCAGATAAACGTCAGGCCAGAGAGGAGTGATATCTTGTTTACACATTAGCAGACTGGAGAATCTGCTGCTTTAACTTTCCACACTCTCTCTGCACAGCCCTCCAGAGAGCCTGCTAATATCCCTCCTCTAACACTGTTTCCTTCCAGCGTGCACCATACACGCACATGCACAGGTTGTGTTTGTAAAGAGCCCTGCTTGAGACTTTTATCTGCTTAGATGGAGTTCTGTAGCCCCTAGCCTTCGCTCTGACCTTGATTGAGACCACAGCATCCGAAGGGCTGACTAAAAGCCACAATTAGGGAAGATCTAGTGTGTCACTCCATGACACCATTACTTAAAAAGAGACATCATTCCCAAAATGAAAGATCCAGCGCTGCAGTCCTGAAATTGGCCATCGCCAGCAGAGGGGTCTGAGTTTTACTTTCTTGGGAATAAAACTATTAGTATGTAAATCTGTAAAGTCCCCATTAATACACTGACCCTCTTAGCTACCACTCTCATTCTGCCAATCTCTTCTGTCCCTTTTTATTCCCCTCTCAGTTACAACCAGTCATGCCTTACATACAGTAGACTGTAAAGCATTATGTGAGGCTCTATTATACATTTAGAGGGATCACATGCTACATTTATCCTGTTTTTATACACGTTTCTGAAAGATTCATTTCTGAACCACAAACAACAATAATTAATATTTCCATGATAATCTCTTTTTAGCTGTTTATGTTATTGTGCCTTTAAGACCTACATATGTAAATGCTCTAGATTTTGCCTGACTGCCCTGTCTTATGTCTGATTCAGAAAGTAGCTCACGCAGAAACATCCTTTGTAACTTCCGTCTGAATGGCCTGTGATTTGACATCACAAAAATATGAAATCCTCGGGATGAATAGATTGTTTTTGTAGTTTAGTTACCTTAAAATTGAGCGTATGGGATGGGGAGTGGATGAATGTTTTGAAACTTTAATCATGGTTATGCATCACGTTAAACTCTTATTTCAGAACTGTTAGAAAAATTCATTCCCATTAAATGGGCCCTTTAACAATTTGCATGAATTCATATAAACACTGAAACACAACCTTCTGACCTTATTTTTATACATGAATATACATATGTATGCAAATCTACATCCTGTTTCCCCCCTCTCCCTCTCTCTATCTCTCTCTCTCTATCTCTCTCTCACTCAGCTATAGATACACACACACACACACACAGTGCATCTTCCCAGCATCTTCTAATGAGGTGATGACCAACCACTTGTTATAATTGCTTTAGACTACTTTTAATTTTCGAGCTTATTAATCATATGTAGAGTTATTTAAAAATGCATAAATTAATCTTGGATTAAAAAGCCGATCAAAGCCTCAAAACAATTAAAGAGTAAGGTGAGATTTCCCCAGGGCGGGCAGTTTTATTTTAATGGAGTGTTCAGGTGATTATCACACCTTGATGTGCAGCCTGTGATTAATGTAGGGCTACTAAATGAGTTTTTCTTTCCCTCTTTTCTCGCAAAGGTAAGCATGAGCCACATAATGACCTCCCAACTTTATGTCTGAATAGCTTTTCTTCTTCTCATTCAAGCAGCAGGTTCTGCCAAGAAGTGTCTTTAATGTGTTGACTGGCGGTTTGTGAAACCCATGTTTTCCCTTATTAATAGCACCATTAGTATTTGGGTAGTGTTATTTTGGGATTGGATCTTAAATAGGAAAGGCTGGGCCTGTACTGATATGAGAGTATAAATTTTACCCAGAAGCAGGTCAAACCTTTCAGGAACTCTCTTCCCTCAGCAGGTGCGAGGCTGAGGTTCCAGTGGGGTGATGAATGATTTTCCACAGCACTCTGAATTCAGAAAGTGCTCTTGACACAAAATTTTTTTGTGTCAAGTATGGTATGGTGCATTTTAAAATAAATGTCACAACAGGTTTTCATTCCAGCATAACAGGAGCTGACAAGGACAAGCTGATTAATCATGACATCTCTAGTCTAGAGCTAATTCCAAAGACCGACATGAAACATCTGCATTGGTTAAATCATGTTATCTTAAAATTTTGTTTTTACTTTTCCAATATGTGTGCAATAATATTTATATTATTATAAAATTTTGTATATATTGCATGTGTGTATCTACCTAATATATCTAAATTAAAAAATAGTAGAATATACTACAGTATAATATTTATACTCAATTAAATCTTTTATCTAAGATTATACTACACATGATCTACACAATATGTAAACTAATTAATGCTATATATATGTATATATATACGATGTTTAAACAATTATTGCTATTCCAACAATCTAGCTTTTTTACACATTATTTCAATTTCTGGAGGCCGAAACACCACTGCGTGCCTCGGTTTAAATTTTCATTAGTGTCTGATAGAGTCATGGTTCCGTGACCTCGTGTCAGATCAACCAGGACTGACAGGTTCGTTTCAAACCTCTTCTGCTGTGTCGTGTCTCTAATTTTCTGACTTGACATGTGGAATTAACGTCCCTGCCAGTCACGAGTGGACGCTCACAAAACGGCAAAACAGCGCTGGTGTGGCTGATCTCCAGACTCTCCTCTGACTCTCCTCCACGCTCTACTCAAACTCCCCAACAAACTCTCCTCAGACTGTCGTCCACACCCTCCTCTTTTCCCCCACTCTCCTCAGACTCTTCTTCAGATTCTCCTCAGACTCTTCTCCACACTCTCCTCTGATTTTTCTTCACACTAACCTCAGGCTCTCTTACACACTCACCTCAGACTCTTTACCACACTCTCCTCAAAACTCTCCTTCACACTCTCCTCAATCTCTCATCAGTCTCTCCTCACACTCTCCTTAACACTTTCCTCCACATTCTCCTCAGTCTCTCCTTTGTATCTCTTCAGTCTCTCCTCACACTCTCCTAAACACTCTTCTCCACACTCTCCTCTGCTCTCTGCCACTCTCCTCCACACTCTTCTCAGTATCTCCTCACACTCTCCTGAGGTTCAATCTTTAAAATCCACGCGCTCGGCTTGTTGACTCGGCGTACTCTGATAGGATTGGCTGGCGAGTAAAGGTCGGCAGCCAATGGGCTCCGCGTGTTCACGCTTTCCGGGCTGTGGAGCTAATCTGATTGGCTGATCGTCTCCTCCTTCCCGGGCTGCTACTGCCTGTCTTCCTCGCGAAGTGGAGAGCGCGAGGGCGGACAGAACACAGCCGCTCCGAGCGCGCGCCTGTATCAATGGCCAGTAATTAAATTGTCACCGTTTAATTTTCAGGCCACGCTGATTCTTTCGGAGCAATCTGTCCTTAATAAAGAGCCTAATCGAAATGTTGTTTTCAGCTGAAACAAAAAGGCCTGGGAGAGGCGGGCCGAGCTTGGCCAGCGGCTGAAAATCAATACGGGAGCAAGCGATTGATGTAGCACTAGAATTAAATTTTTTGGGGTCATGGTGTTATGGTCCTTATACCACATTGAAAAGAGCATTTGTTCTCAGCAATTGCGTTACTTAAAGCTTTCTGTTTGGGGCTTTTTGGCGTCTATCATAAATTCTGACGCCCTAAGCATTTACTGCTGGTGGTATTTGTATTTGCACATCGGTTTGTTAACGCATCGATTTGTTATTAGACGACAAACGTAATCTCAAGTGATAGAGCTGAATCTGGAAATGTTAGCGCTGAAAATATTTTCCCGTTTGATTGTATTTTATTTTATTTTTATTATATTTTATTTTATTTGATCCGTTATTTTTGCCTTTTATTTTATGCGTGCTTGTATAGTGATACACAGTTCATCTGACTGTTTAATACAGGGTGATACAGTGAGCAGCAAGAACATTATTTAAAAAGACTGGAAGTTTTGGAGATGTTTGGACATTTTTACGTTACATGTCAGTCCAGTGCGCGTAGCATTATTACCGTCTATTAAAGTGAAGTGAGTGCGCGTGGGGTCGGTGGGACCTCCCAGTCAGTTTAAACTGCACGTTTCATCTAGTATGTCCACTGTCTAAGATCTATCATTTATAGCTTTAAGTGCCTGTAAACCCATTAAACAAGACGTTTTCATTTATTGTGAGTATACATACACGCACAAAAAAACAATACAATTGTATGTCTATCTATCTATCTATCTATCTATCTATCTATCTATCTATCTATCTATCTATCTATCTATCTATCTATCTAT
>JBBKCR010000018.1:2776710-2789000 GCA_037577295.1 Ladigesia roloffi
GGAGGGCCAGACGAGAGATACATATATCTGCAGAATCTGTGTGTGTGTGTGTGTGTGTGTGTGTGTTTGTTTGTGTGTGTGTGTGTGTGTGTGTGTGTGTGTGTGTGTGCGCGCGTGATTTGCAGCTAGGAAAGATGCGACTGATGATTCCCTGCCGAGCACTGACCTGCTCGCACCTGCAGTGCTTTGACGCTACTCTCTACATCCAGATGAATGAGAAGAAACCAACCTGGGTGTGTCCAGTCTGTGATAAGAAGGCACCATATGAGCACCTCATCATTGATGGGTCAGTACTCCATCACCCCATCCCTGTTACTGAGTGGCAGTTAAAAAGCCTCTGTAGAGCTCTTGGCTTTTTAACATTACTACATATCATCTGGGCGACTTTGTTTGAACTCAAGCCAGTGCCTTCTCAGTTATAACTTTAATATTTGAGTTTAGTATAATTTTGCCCAAGTATGTGGTTTTATCTCTTGTGTTTGGCTCAGCTAATTTCTACAGATTGTCTTCAGTACATTTTGAGTCACTGAGTGAAAAAGAAGGATGTGAAGATATAAAGAAGACCGGGTGTTGTTTGCATGCAGGTTGTTTATGGAAATCCTGAACAGCTGTGTAGACTGTGATGAAATCCAGTTTAAGGAGGATGGCAACTGGGCACCTATGAGATCCAAGAAGGTGGTGCAGGAGGTCTCTGCCTCATCCAACGACTTGGATGGTAAACACAGCAAATGCTCACTTTCCTGCCCTCTAGAGGACAAATTGTATTTTCACTAGTGACTAGGGAGCGCCATTGAACCTTCAGTTAGCTTGCTGTACTGCACATTCACACATTTATGAAGTTTGCTATATATCATAGGGATCTACTAATTATTGCTTAAAACTAAGACATTTCCACAAGACTTTGGATGGGTGCCAATGGTCATAAAGTATAAAGTCAAGTATATCAGGACAAATGAAATGATCAAACTCAAGATGGAAATCAAATAGTGTTTATATAGAACAAAATTTATTATTTATTTATTTAATTTCTTTGCTTTATGAGGTTGATTAATAATTTATCTACATATGAAAGGAAGTAGCAAGCGTGTGGAAATAAGTCTAGACATGTTCTGACATGATTCGAGTTCACTCATGCACAGTTGTGGCTCAGTGCCAGCCTAGCATTCTAAGTGATGCCCATTCTGCTTCTTCACAACAATGCACCAGTTCACATCCACCCTACAATCCTGACCTGGCTCTCTCTGATGGTTTTAAAGAAATTTCGACATGGACAGCAGTATTTGAATGATGAAGATATTAAGTCAACTGTGGCATTCTGGTTTGAAGGTCAAGCAAAAGTTTTTTTTAAAGGGTTTGAAAAAGAAAAAGTGGATGAGGTGTATGGCGCTATCAGGGGACTATATTGAAAGATTAAAATATATAATTTTCTTTCTTACTGTGGTTCTCCCTAAATTATCGATCCCTCATATTTATGCATTGCTGAGGATTTTGAATTTATTAATTTTTTTTCTTTTTTTGCTTGGTTTCAGGTTCATGTCGAACAGTGGCGTCTGAACATAAAAATAGTTCGTCCAATAGCAGCAGTAGTAACAATAAAAAAGTGGAAGTGATTGACCTGACCCTGGACAGCTCCTCAGATGATGATAATGATGAAGAGCCTCCCCCCAAACGAGCCTGTCCCTCTTTATCGCCTGTCTCACCCCCCATCAACAAAGGGTCAGTCTGTATTATAGTACACAACACACTGAAAATAACTTCCAGATTCGTGTCTTCATTCATTTTTTGAAAGTTTACTTGGAAGTTTTATTTTTGCAGTATTGACAGGCTGTGGGTTAATGCAGAAACTTTTATTTCATCAAGTTCATTGCAAATTTGTCTGTCACCACACAGGGTGTTGAATCTTCATCAGGCATCACCAGTGACACGAGCTCCCAGCATGCCAGCAGTGGAGACTAACTACATCCCCCCACCTCCTCCTCTCATTCAGGACTACCGCCACTATTATCACACACCCAGTGACTTGTCAGGTATATACCTTAACTGAGCACAGGGGGTTTATAAGAACCTTTGTATTTTCTGGGAGACTGTAGTACTCGAGAACTGATCCAGTGTTCCACATTTGCACATTACACATTATTCTTTTATGATGCACATGCAGATGGATTTACAAAACACATGCATGCTCATCTGCGCTTAGTACTGTCTTGAGTTTTCCGGGATAATGAACTGCTGCTGGTCATTTGCACATATAAAGAAAATCCTTACGTTCCAGTAATCTGCACAATTCCACAGTTTTTGTAACTTAAAATTACCCTTGTTCTAAATTGCATATTTTTCCTTGTAGTTTACACTAGTGTGTTCTGTGCCTTTTCGTATACTTTAAAACTTGGTGCCACACTGTCTCGTCTCACTGTATACATGTATATAGCTGATGTAATGGGTTTACTTTGAATACTAACTGCTTTTGACTTCACTTTGCTAATTTGATTATCACTGGGTTTTTTTAATTCGAAAGCTCAAAACCTTTATTTTGAAATTTTTTGTTTCTGTTTCACAGATCTGAATTTCTTTTCTTTTCTACAAGGGGAAAATCATCCGGTAAGTGCTGAATCTGAGAGTTAGGGTTTTAGATGCATGTTAACTTGTATTTAATCTGCAGTTGTGTGTACAAAAAAAACGTCTGCTCAAAAACATGTTTTGTTGACATTTTTATAGAGATAAAACTTTTGCTGTAGAGGACACAGTGCTGCTCATATTAATACACATTTACCATTTATTTATTTAATGTAATATATTGCAAGAAAAAATGTTTGCTGTGAGACAGTGGGGCACATATAATATTTAATTTAATTTAAATTTCAGTCAGTAGAAATTGATCAGTGGAGAAAGTCATGAAATTTCTTGTAAATTATTTTATTTTGCATCAACAGGACAGGCTTTTGATAACAACAGACGTTTGTTTGTATTTCCATTGAAAGTTTTGAATCACTTTCTGTATAATGTTTTATGTATATTTGGATGTAACTAAATGTTGCTTGTTAATGTTGCTTCTGCAGGTTCAAGTATTTTAGAAACAACCACAAAGGACTGCACACAACTAACTAACTAACTAGAATCATTTTTCATACTACATTTATCTATTAAAATACTGATCCTGAGCTTTAACATTAGGTTGCATTTGTTTTCAGAGAATGTGAACACTCTAAATGAACCATTTTGAAACAAAAACAGGAGGTGATCTCAGTCTGGTTTGCTTCAAGTTCATTTAACTGGTGCATTATGAACACAGCCCCAGGGAACAAATATATGTGATAAACATACAAACATAAAATGTTATAACTC
Source organism: Ladigesia roloffi (assembly GCA_037577295.1). Classification (NCBI taxonomy): domain Eukaryota; kingdom Metazoa; phylum Chordata; class Actinopteri; order Characiformes; family Alestidae; genus Ladigesia; species Ladigesia roloffi. The sequence goes on from JBBKCR010000018.1 coordinate 2,780,053, forward strand.
TGTTCCAATTTCAGTTATACATCGGACAAGCAAAATATGGAAAAAATACAATAGATGCAAACAATTAAATGATATGAAATATATACAGTAAACCACTGCTTCTACATGGTTCAGCAGTCACAGTTTCAATCTCTCGCAGATTTTTGTGAGAACCATTGTTTATGGAAACCCCCTCCTGGTTGTTTGTTTGGGAGTGACATTTAATGAGGCAGTCAGACACCTGAACAGAATGAGCCTCAGCTGCCCAAGGTGGCCTCAGTTCGGTTGAATTTAGAGGGGCTTGAGTACTTTTGGCGTGTTCACCTATATGCAAAAAATGCATACTAATTTTGCTATAAGGTCTGAAAAGTGTGACAAGACACTAACACTCAATTCCTGCTATGACTCATGTTGAATCATTCCTGTGACTATTGCTGCACTGCAGCTCAACTTCACTATTTCTTTTCTTCCACCTTCAGCATTACAACATGGTGATGGCAGCTGCAGCCGCAGCATCTGCTTCAGCATCGGCTTCGGAAGACCATGAACTACTTCTGAACCGCTTCATGCCCTACAACTCCTCACAGCTGTACCTGGAGCAGACAGGCACGCCAGTGAGCAGTGTACTAGCACCGGCCAACGGCAGTGGGGGGAGCAGCAGTGGGAGCAGCAGCAGTCTGGTGTCTTCCAGCAGCCTGCGGGACACCCACCCCCACAGCAGTGTATCGCGCTCACGATCAGACGCCGCCGCCTCCGTCATATATGGCTCCATCCCTGATGTCATCTCACTGGACTGACTATACAAGGGCACAATACACAAAAACTGGCCTATGGGAGATGAGACAAGATTGGGACATTCAAATGGGACTTAGATACGAGTGGGGCAGAGAGTGGGGGTGGGGGGGGGCAAAGACTTTTGTACAAAGAAAAGAAGAAGAAGAAAACAAATGCTGTACAGAGAAAAAATATCTATTTTCAGTTTTACTTTTGTATATAAACAGGACGCTGCCTGCCCAGTGAGTGACTTCAGTTGATATTTTTTTTGTGGGGATACTGAAGATGTTTTTTCACTGATCTGTGTGTCGTCCCTTGACTTGATCTTATTCTGTACTTTTATACTCTTTTGCTTCACCACACCATTTTGATTCACCACACACACACATATTTCAGTCCTAATGAAAACATTCAAATTGATTTTTTTTGTTTTGTTTTGTTTTCCTCATCTTGTTGTAGGACTCTGGCCTCAGACATTGTTTTTGATCTTTTGAGGGGTCAGTATGTTATTTAATTACACTTTCTTGTGCAGGTAATTTATGAGGCTTTTAACTTATGTAGTGTTTATGCTGTATAAAAGCATTTCCTTATGCCATTACAGGATCTAGCCATGAGATACGCTCTGAACAGAAACGGCAGTCACCTCTTATTCCAGCTTTCCGTTTACTTGGATCTAGCTCTTCAAATTCCTTATTCTAGGACGTTAGTTTTGAGCAGATTATTCTGGTTTTGTTGCACAAATCCCACGTCATTAAAAGGAAACCTAATTAGTTGATTCTAACTAGAAAATCTGAAATTGGAAAAAATTGAAAGCATCTGGTACTGTGGTATAATACATTTGTGTTTTTCTTTTTTATCTTATAACAGAAGGTTAATGGAGATGTAGCATTCTGTCCACCTTAATACTTTAAGGGATACCGAAAAGACATTGTAAAAAGAACCCACTCTATGAAAATATTGGCTTTACTTTAATGGCCAAGCATGATGCTGAAGGTAGAATTGGCCCTAGCTATGTCATTTTAAACATCCATGATTGTGCTTGTTGTGGCCAGAAGCCTTTATTTCTTCAGGCTATACAAATTAAATTGTCACTGGAATCTTGTTGTTCTGAACCACCCGGTAAAATGATGCACCTGTTTTCCACATTTGATCGCCACATCCTAAATGTGTTCAACCTGTAGAGCGCTCCTGTGGTCCGAAATGTTAACACGGGCATAATGAAGAACATCCAGATTGTCCTGGTTGCTGGGAAGAGGTTACAACATGCTTTGTATTCAGCATAGATACCTAATGTCTCTTCCACTGGTTTACGTTAACAGATATGTGTTACCACAGTGTCGAAGTTTCGTGGTCTTCAAGGCTGTGGTCATTTTCAGTGAGAATTCTCTAAAGGGATAGCTAAATGTTTTGACCATTTTTTTTGTTTGGAGACTGATGAAATCAACAATTCTGGGGGGGGGGGGTTGTTTGGTTTTTGTTTTTGCTGTTTGTTTTTTTTTTTTTTTGCCCCATGCTTCATATCGTCTGAATGGGCTAATGGAAGGATACCTGCAGAATCATGAAAACAGAATTATATATGGAAGTTCTGATGTAACAGATGTGTTGCAAAAATATGCAAATCAGAAATGTTCTCAATTGTGTTGTTAATCCAGCGCCCAAATTTGCTTTAGAAACAGTCATTTAAAGGGAGTTATGATTTCAAACAGCATGTGTACTGGTGCAAACAACTAAAGCTATGTGAATTTGTGTAAGAGGAAGAAAAACTTAAATTGCTAAACTGTTTAACTATTCATTTTAGGTTCGGTAAAAAGTCTCTGCAGCTCACCGCTTCATCACACCCCACCCCATTCATATGAAATTGAATTTATTTATTTCATCTATATATTATATTTTTACTATTTGGTTGACATTTATGCTTTACTGTTGTCCGTCTTCGAACATTTATTTCCGTATTAATTATTTAAAGAGCTCTTGTCACTTGCTTAGCATTGTAACAAGTATCTTTTTTTTGTCCTTGTGTCTCTTGTTCTCTCATATTGATCTGTGTCTGTGCTTTACCAGAAGCTTGAGGCATTAATTCCATCTCCAGAATCTTTCATGCTGTGTCAGATATGACTTTTTTGTTGCAATTAAACACTTAAACAATGAATGCCAGTTGAGTGTGGATATGCTCTGGCTCCATTAAGAGATAGCTTAAATAAGAGCCCCTCGTAAAACTAGAGAGGCTGCAGTTCACTGTGGTCTGGACACTGGCTATAGTTATGGCATATATTCACATATGTAGACCATGTAGACATGCTGAGCCTGACTAGGTTCTTCACACATGCACTGAGGAGCCACAAACTGATCTCAACCGCCTTCTAGATGAGATTACACTGAATCGAAGCCATGATGAGTTATTAAGTATCGGGCTTCAGCTAGGGGCCATGCAATGTATTTATTTATCCCACCTCCTATTTCCTACAAGAATGGCCAAGCACATAGTCACATTCTACGAGCTCTCACTTTTGGAGAATATGTACTCGATGGCCCCTCGGTTTGTACTTCACTTTCACTATTTTCAGATTAGAAACAGAATCGTACCACTAGATGAGGGAGTCACCCCATTTTAGCTGTTCCAGTAAGACTGGCGAGCACGAGTTCTCTCTGCCTTAAATCCTTGTATTATTTTATGGTACATTATGAGAGAAATCATTATGTATATCAAGCCACTATTGGTTTGTACAAAATATCAAATTATTTATTATTTGCTTTGGAATACATTGTTTACTTAATGAATGTTACTTGTTTATGTAGAGAGCGGTTTAGCTGTAATAAAACAAATCCAACTATATATACACATTTCTGTCTTTATTATGTATATTCTGGTCTCAATTTTCCTGACTTGGTTGAGGTTCAGAATTTTCATCAACAAAATATAATTTTTTTAAAGCAAATTGGAATCTCACTGACGAATAAATTAACTCAACTGCACATTTCAGAATGTTATTCTGTAAAACCCTATAAACGGACTAAATACCCCCACGGGAACAACACTTTGATGATCATGGAAAACAAACATCAAGTCAATTATAGTTTGTTTTATGGAGAGAGAGAGAGAGAATGTCAACCAAAAATCAAGAAAAACATGTTATATAAATTGATTTGCATGTCAGAGAAAAAAGTATTTGATCCCCTACAACTCAGCCAGTCTGGCTGTGTCCATGTTGCACACAGATAACAATCAATCTATCAACTACAGATACTCCTGATTTTGACTCAATAAATGTATAAAGCACACCTGTCCGCAGAATCAGTTTCTTCTATTCCAACCTTTCCACCAACATGGACAAGACCAAAGAGCTGTCAAAGGATCGTAGATCTGCACGAGTCTGGAATGGGTGAGACGTTGACAAACTGATTATTCTGAAATGGAAGAAATACAAAATGATCATCAGTTGCCTTCAGTCTGGAGCTCCATGCAGAATCATGCCTCATGCGGTGGACAATCATGAAAAAAATCAGTCCAAAAATGCATGGGAGGAGCTTGTTAATGATTTGAAGCCAAAATTATTCAGCAGGTGATCAAAAATCATTTCCCCCACTTTACCTGTGGTTTGGACCCAGTCATTACAATGATGTCTCCAAACCTGTATTCTCACTGCTTTTATTTTCTGTAACTTCAGAAATGTTTGTGTTGCAGAAGTCATGTATCCATCCTGAGAACATGGAGAAGGATTGATTTTAGTAGCTATGATTAATGGTATGTTTAACTGGATGATATCTTACCTATTTTCTCCCTGTGTCCCGGAGTGATTATCTGTCTCTTTTCATTTAACGCTTCTGTTGCTTTCTTCATGGATCTTGGGTGTCAAAGAGAAAGAAGGAAATGCCAGTGATTATTCACCTGAATAGGACTTATCGACAGTCTGCTACACCACAAGACCACAAATCACTACATTTTACTAATAATTACTACAGTAAACAATCTAATGGGGTTGGAGTTTTTTATTAGTTAAACCTTATTCTTTGAGAGTTGAGTAGTAACTGAATACTCAGTACAACCAATCTGAATTACTTGTTCTTGGCATTGGACATTTATTAGGGTAAGTTATATTAGTTAGGTTTGTAGTTCAATTCAAATCCTAAAGTGTAATTCCACTGACTTCTCATCATTTATAAAATGTACCATTAATAGTTCAATAAAAAATTCAGAATGGTTTGATATGAAATGATCTGTTTTAGAGACACCAACTAAGTCATAACCGTTAACAGTAATGATGATTGGAACAATATGCTGGAAGCATTTAATGCTCCAAAATCTCCTTCACAAAATAGTTATTCCTTTAAATGGTTTTGATTGTGTTGCCTGCTCAAGACATTGTTTTAAAGTAGCTTGAAGTAATTGTTATATTTATTTAATGTATTTTCAAATCCATTCCTGTTGGAAAGGTCCTTGCAAGGTTTAGTAAAGCAAAACAGTCTGCAAAGAAAACCATTTTACAGATTTAAAACTACTTCACCATTATCATCATCAATTCAGAAGACACATGTAGACTCATTGGTCATGTTGGAGTGTCAGTAAAACAGCTCGATTTGCACTGTACACACACCAGCCCATGGTTCCTATCACAGCTACTGTAAAGGCATTTCAATAAAATAATTGAATTATACTAAATTAATAAATACATAAATAAAACTTTGAAAAATCAGAGGAATTCCACTTTCAGGATTATACATTGACCTATTGTTCTTCATTTCTTGAATGTGATCATAAACTGCATCTCAGTAAAATACTCAAGGTTGTGTGTTATCACAAACATCCCAGATATGAATCAGCTACAGATGCGAGCTAAATTCAAATAGAGTGGATCATTATAGACATGCAGTTATTCATGATAACAGACAACTTTAAGTGTTTTATTGCTTTTATACAACAGTTCTACAAAATATAGAGGAGTAAATCAATGTACCCCTGAATGTTATATTGAATGTTCTTCATTTAATAAATCCATTCTGGCAGAAATTAGCATTTTGGTCTGTTGATAATGTTAGAGCTGTTGTAAAAGTTTAACACTCAGCTCAGGTTTTGCCTGATTTTCCACAATGTCACTGTGTTGAAGTCGGTCTGCAAAGCGTCTTATAGCCCATATGTAAGTTCCCACCTTGGCCTCACTTTGTAATTCAGGATGGCAGTCCTGTTTAGTGAACACACCATGACTGATTACAATTCATAATAATAATATCAAATATCTCAGCTGAATTTTCAAATAATTTAAACATCTTTCAGACAAGAATTAGTAGAGCTGTTGTGATGGGTGTTTGCAAACAAAGAAACAAACACTACATTACCTCAGAAATTTTGTAAAAAATGTCTGCAGAAAGGTGCCACATGTGAGGGTATTTTCAACAACCAGCTGCATACCAAACATCCAACTACCACACTAAATACCACAAAAAATTGAAATTAATTGATGAAGTATGTAAAGTCTAGAAATGTGTCTTGGTGTGCTGCAAGAACAGCACAGTACTAAATAAAATCATCAGTTGTGAAATTAATGAAAGCTGCTTATATCGTATACCGTCAATGTCTATAAATACTGATCTGCAGATTTAGTCTTGGACGGTATCAGGATATGCTCAGATTGGGACATCGTTTATAGCAAAATGTGTCTTGCTTTAGTCAGAAACAAAACAATACTTTGGCAAAAGTAATTGCACGTCACCCTGTTTGTGATCATGTGGTTTTTGTGAGGGACACTCTTCACTGTAAAGTCTGTCGGAGTGGTCTGGCCAATCCTGTCGGTGTGGGCGTGTTGTGCAGGGGTGCTGCGCTCTCACTCGCGCGCCCTGAACTCCCTCTGTCGCTTTCTCTATACACACCGCGCGCCCTGGCCACTCTAGCGCGCGCCCAGGTCCGTCATGACCGAGAGGAACAGCAGCCTGTACAACAGCAGCGCGCTGGAACACGTGGGGGTCGGGAACCTCGAGGAAATTGACGTGACGGCTGACAGAAGCCCCGCGCTCCGGATAACCATCTCCATCATCTACTCGGTGGTGTGCGCGGTGGGATTGGCCGGGAACCTGCTGGTGTTCTTCCTGGTGCGCGCCAGACGCGGCCGGAAAGCCTCGGACATAAACTTCTTCATTTCCAACCTGGCCCTCACGGATGGCCAGTTCGTCCTGACGCTGCCGTTCTGGGCGGTGGACACGGCCCGGGATTTCAGCTGGCCGTTTGGAGACGCCATGTGCCGCATCGTGCTGTCCGTGACCGTGATGAACATGTACGCCTCCGTCTTCTTCCTCACCGCCATGAGCATCACGCGCTATTTCTCCGTGGTCTCCTCCACGGGGCGGCGGCGGTCTCGGGCGGTCCGGTGGTCGTGCGCGGCTCTGTGGCTCCTGGCCATCGCGGCCACGGCTCCAACCACCCTGTTCTCAGCAGTGACGGAGGTCGCGGGCGAGAAACTATGCCTCTTGAAGTTCCCTGCGGGGCAATACTGGCTGGCCTGGTACCACCTCCAGAAGATCCTGCTGGCCTTCGTTCTGCCCATGGTGCTCCTCTCCGGCTCCTACCTGCTGCTTCTGCGCTTCGTGAGGAAGAGAAGCATGAGGAAGCCGCGCGTCACCAAAACCGTCTCTGTCCTCGTGTTGACCTTCTTCCTCTGCTGGATGCCCAACCAGGCCATCACATTCTGGGGCGTCCTGGTCAAGCTGAACGTAATCTCCTGGGACGAGGCCTATTACACCGTCCACACGTACGTGTTCCCAGCCACTGTGTGCCTGGCCCACACCAACAGCTGCCTGAACCCCTTCATCTACTGCCTCATGAGGCGGGAGTTCAGGAGGAAGTTGAAAAGTTGTGTGATGAAGATTGCTCCTTGTTTACTGGAGAGCTCCAGAGACCTAAGAGACATCACACCACATAACGCAGCCATATAATAGACTGTGCCTCCCTTCAGTCATTTCAGCACATCAGGAGTCAAAACTGACCTCCTGTATCATCTCCACTGAGGGAAGACCTCCATCAGAACCACCCGAGTTAAACCCTAATACTTGTGATTCCAGATGGAAATGGTTTTAATGATTACTATTATATTACAGCATCTGATGGTGAACAGGTGATGCTAGGAGCTCAGAGCTCATTCCTAGTGATACAGGCTATTTTGGTTTTACAGATGACTGTTTTTCGTAGTTTTTCAAAAGACAGTTGACAGTTAAGACTAATCCAGCCAAAAACACTCAGGCAGGCTCAGCCAGACAAAAACACCCAGGCAGGCTTAGGCAGATTTGTCACATCGAGGTTAGGTCTGAAGCATATACTGGCAAGTAGCTGGATTCTGATGCAGGTTCTTAACAAAATCATTGAAATTGAACATCATTTAAAATGACGTATTTCAACACCTGTAAATACCACCATCAGGACCACCAGGGTTAAACAGTAATGTGTGTGCTTCTTAAGGGGAATGGTATTAATTGTTACCATTACATTACATTCATTTGCCAGGCCCTTCTATCCAAATTGACTTACAATATGAGGAAATCAGTTTCATGACAGTGAGAGAACAAGAGGACAGTCCTAACTGCTAATTCTTTAAGTAGAAAGAAACTAAAAATATCTTATGCAATAGGAGAGGTGATGAACAGATTAGATTTTAGGAGGTTGTGAGGATAGAGAGGGATTTATTAGCTCTGGCTTCCTGTAGAATATGATTTAAAGAACATCAGACGTGTCTGTTCAGAACAGATAACATAACCATAAAGATCCTTTCTAATGCGATAGACATCAACCCTTAAAATAGCATTTTGTGCCACTGAAAACCTCCAGGAAAAGAAACACTTAAGACTTTTTTATGCAGGGTTTGTGGGACTTGGAATTGTTGTCCTATTGTTCAGTGATGATTGTGTCCAATGTAGAAATGTGAATCTTTATGAATAAGTCTGATTTTGTGTTGTAAACATGTATATATAATGGAATAAATCATGTGATTTTTGATGGATCTTATCAAAAATAAGTCTTTCTTCTAGTACAACCATCTGTGATGTGAGATCCAGTTCACAGCTGCAGATATGGATAAAAAAAAATCATGTTTATACAGCATAACAAATTCTGGGTGAAATAAACCTTTAGTACTGGTCAGCTACAGTGGGGCAAAAAAGTATTTAGTCAGCCACCGATTGTGCAAGTTCTCCCACTTAAAATGATGGCAGAGGTC
>JBBKCR010000018.1:2789292-2801953 GCA_037577295.1 Ladigesia roloffi
CCTCTGCCATCATTTTAAGTGGGAGAACTTGCACAATCGGTGGCTGACTAAATACTTTTTTGCCCCACTGTATGTTGACTTCAAAGTTCCACTTTGAAACGAAAGATGCAGACCCACCAAACATGGCCAAGAGGATAAGTGAGATTTGAAGAAAAAGTTTCTGAGAATCATTTACCTAAAAAAAAATATGGGCTGAATTCACTTTTTCACATTTAAAGCATTTGTCATTGAACAGGTCACCTAGGAGCTTAGACCTAGTACCAAATGAAACAGGCCATTTAGGCTTCACTGCTAAAAAATCTAGTCTTTTCTTTCTTATAAATATTTCAAAAGATTCAAACAGCTAAAAACAGGCTGACCAATGTAGGGGTTAGGTCTGGAGCAAAAAATACAAATAGTTGTAGCCTTACGCAAGTTCTCAATAAAAACAATAAACATTTAAGATATTTTAAATTATCTTTTTAAATTATTATTATTATCCATTACAAAAATGGTTCAGGGCTGAAATTTTCAGCTTAGGGGAAACATACTAAACAAAAAAGGGAGTGGAAATACAATTTCAGTTCACAGCAGACTTTAGGCTGCATAAAAGTGTAAACATTATAGTTTCAAGTGAATAAAAAAAACAGGGTGACTGTGATAATGACAACAATAACAACAACAACAATTATAACAGTAAAACAACTAAAAAATATACTAAACAAAGAAGTGTGCAGTGTGTTTGATGAGATAAAGCAGTTGATAAATCCTTAAATAAAGAGGGTCAAGGAATGTGGGAGATGTGTGATATGTTTAGTGAGGGTAAGAGAGTGTATGGAGTGTGTAATGTGTTTGGTAGGATGAAGAAAACATTGTGTGATAATGAAATTGGTAAATTCTGTATAAAAAAAACGAAGGAGTGTGTGAGGTGTGGGGTTTATTTGGTGAAATGAAGTTGTTGTTTAATCCTGTACAACTGGTTGGTAAATCCTGTATAAGAGGGGGAGGGAGTATGTGAATTGTGTGATGAAAATAAGTTGGTAAATCCTGTGTAAAAGGGGGAACGGTGTGTGTGAGGTGAAGGAACATGTGAGGTGTGCAGTGTGTTTGGTGGGACGAAGACGTTCGTAAATTCTGTCTAAAAAGGGTAAAGAACAGTGTGAGGTGTACGATGTACTTAATGAGACGGAGAAGTTGGCAAACTGTATAAAGAGGGTGAAGCAGTGTATTTGGTAAGATGAAGAAGTTGGTCAATCCTCTGTAAACGGGGGACGTGATGTCTTTGGAGTCTTCACTGTTTGTGTGTTGTCACGTGGTCCAGGCGCTGTGATTTTGCGTCACAAGAGAGAGCCCTCTTCACGGTGTCTGAATGAAATCGGAGCTGGCGATGCCTGGATTTGATTTTCCAGCTATTTTTATTGTTTAATCCGTGAATGGCGCCTAAACAGGACCCTAAACCTAAATTTCAAGAAGGTAAGAGGGTGTGTAAAGTGCAGTTTGCAGGTAGAAAGTAGTTTCTGTGTTTGTTTTGCTGGAATAGCACAATGGCGCGCAGAGGAGCTACAGCACAGTTATACCAAAACAACACATTTATTATCAAACTGCGCCGTGAACACTTCATTTAATCGATTCTCTTGTAAACATTATTGCAAATCCGTTTTAAACACGCTGAGAAATGTTGACAGCCCCTCGAGTTTGACTGTAAATACTGCCAAGCTTACATTAGCCACACAGCTAGCAAGCTAATCACAATGTTTATTAACTATACACTGTAATTTGTGCACTTTATCCAAGGCTGAATACCTCGGGTTTTATATTAAAGAAATGTATAGATTTGTTAAGTAAGTGCCTAACTTTGTATGCTTGTTCTTGTTCTTTTTATATATCTAAGATAGCCTGTAGCCAGCTTGACCCTAGGTTGTGTAATATTTCTAAAAGGCTGTTTAGGTTGGCGGTGTTCATTGAGAAGATGTCTTTGTCTTTTAGTAGTTTTTATGTTATATTTGTTGAAATATCACCTTTTTCAGGTGTTTTAGTAAGATTTCTTTCATACCAATATCTGGCTTTTATTGCGTGATGTTATTGTATTATGATAATCTTTTAGTCACATGTGGGATGTTAAAGTGCAGCTTGATCTGGCCAATGTTGAGGTGTTGTTTTGTCTTTTTTTCCCAGGTGAACGAGTGCTGTGTTTTCATGGGCCATTGTTATACGAAGCTAAGGTGACTGACTATTTCCAAATATACCTGCTTATAGACAGATAATAAAAGTCTGTGGCCTTAGAGTGCCCTTCTTCATGAATAGCTAGACCATATTTTTGAACTATGGATGATCATTCCTTATTTTGTAATCAAGCATGTAGGCATCATAGCTTGTCCCTAATCAAATATGCATTTTACTCTTTCCCTCTTGTTCTTGGAAAAAAATATTTAAAGTGATTTATGTCCTGTGGTCAGATCCATTGTTCAAAACATCAGTGTTGGATTTGCTTCATTTTACCAGCACTGAGCTGTCATGGTATCCGAATACAAATGTTTTGTGTTTTATTATAAATTTTGTAGCGTTATCTTTGAATCTGTTTCCACAATTTTGTTTTATCGGAACTTAACACTGATATTGTCTCACAACAAAATGCTGCATTTTTTTTACAATGAAATCAGACAGTTAGATGTATCAGAAAAAGAAGAAATTGATGTCTTGTATAGCAGAAGCAACAAGGTTATCATGTTTGTCACTGCTGAGCATTGAGGGCTTAATTAAAAGCATGAGAGCATCCATCAACTCACACAAGCTGCACCAAACTATGTGCAACCATGAGCTCTGATGTGAATGACATTTCCAGAACGTGCCCATAAAATATACTTTAGTATGAAAAATAATTTAATTTCAGTCACAAATTTAAACTGTCCCAGGTATGCAGCCATAAGATATAACAGTGGTTTTGAACAAAAAAATTAACCTAATCTAATTTTCCCTAAAATTGCTAACTATTCCAGTCTTATAATGTTACATTTGTTACAGGGATGATGGCAAACGATAGTAATAAATAAACAAATAAATGCAGTGCAATAATAAATACAAAAGTAACTGATCCATTCTATTTGAAATATGTAATACACATTCAGATTAACCTCTAATGCTCAGACAGCTCAGCTCCAGCTCTAAGTAGCTGCTAGTTTATTCGAGAAAGGTTACCCTAACATTAACAGTAAGCCTGTTTTGTTTTTGATCTTCATAGAAGGAGCTTGAGGCCGCAGTTCTTAGAGATTTGGACTTCATTTAAACCTTTTTCTTTACAGTGTGTGAAAATCAATATCAAGGACAAGCAAGTGAAATACTTCATTCATTACAGTGGATGGAATAAAAAGTACGTTTTCATAGTTTATTGATATTATAAACAAACGTGTTGTCATACATTTACACAAGCGTGTATTGTGCTATACAAAATGCTTCACAAATTTTGTATCCTGTTTTTAGCTGGGACGAATGGGTTCCTGAAAGCCGTGTGCTCAAATATGTGGACAGTAATCTGCAGAAACAGAAAGAGCTTCAGAGGGCAAATCAGTAAGTGTTTTTGTTTGTTTGCTGTAATTTCTATAGAAATGTAAATACTCACTTGTTTTAATGCACAAAACTCACTCACTAGATGTACAGTGATGCCACTCTTTCAAGTCTTTTATATTTGAATAGAGACCATTATGTTGAGGGAAGGATGAGGGGAGTCGCACCAAGCAAGAAGATAGCTGCTGTGCAGCAAAAAAACGTTGATGTGTGAGTTCACCTTGATTTTGGTCTCTCTTTATCTGCTCTCGTATAACCCAGACATGCCACCACCATCTGATGGCGTTTAACTTGAGTTTCCGATTATTTTCAATGTACAAATATCTCACAGTTGAACGTAAAACAGAAAGGTTGTTAAATTCTTCATTCTTTTTCAGGAAAACAAAAAAGAACAAACAAAAGAGTAAGTTCTCATGTTTCTTCGTAATTGCTGAAATTCTGTGTAGTTTGCTACATTGAAAGTGACTATATGAGAATATACTCAATACATGTCCAAAGATTAGTGAAGCTTGGTGAATTCAGTTACTTTTAGGTCATCTAATTCCTGACACACTCACTGCTGTCAGTAGAAAGTAAAACTTTCTGGAACAGCTACATATGCACCTAAAGTCTCCATCCTAAAAGTTGACTAGAGGGATGTGTAACACTAAAGTTGTCTTGTCTAAATACTCTAAAGAAGCTCAATCCAGAAATTTTGGAGAGTTTACGAACCAGAACTAATCATATCAAACCCTCACCTAACTAATGTTTTTGTGGCTGAGAGTTATCACATCCTTACAGCAATGTTGCAAACCAGTTTAAACCTTCTGTAGAAACTGTTATTGCAGCACAAAGGGGACAAACAACTTATTCATATATTTTGGAAGAAATCTGTGTGTTTACATTTTTTGTGCATATAATAGGGCTGCACAATTCTGGCCCAAAATAATAATAAATAAAATAATTCAAATAATAAAATACATTGACCCAAGACAAAGGGCTACTAAAAATAAATGTGATTGCAGAGCGCAATCATAAAGTGCAAACCAATAGGACAAAAATTAAGCCTATGCAGAAAAGCACACCGAATACACACACACAACCTCTCTCTCTTTCTGCACACACGCACACATACACACATTTTTTCTCACACACATTCACACACTCACACACAGTACTGTGCACAGTCTTAGGCATCCCGATAATTTATACTTCAAAACTGTGTCCTACTGGACATTAGTGTTAATATTATTATTACAATAAATGCAAATAACTTTATTAAAGTAAAGATTGAATTAATTTTTAGCAAAGTGCTCTCCTGACCATTTCCTCATGGAAGTCCAATATTAATTTTAGCTACAATCAGATCCCTGGTTTGGCTGGTTTTACTTTATTGAGTTAATTCGTTATGTGGAGCTGCTTAAGGAACTTTATAAATTCTCACAATGACTGGAGGCACTGAACAGAAACCAAACCTGTGTTCTTATTCTAATATTCTCTTGTGTTTTTGCAGGTAGAATGAAACTCACTGCTGATAGAAAACGATTCAAACAATTTTCATAGGTGCCCTAGACTTTTGCACAGTACTGTACATAAACACACACTCGCACACACACACTCTCACAAACAGAGGCACACGCAAATACTCTCTCATACACACAAACACACACACACTCACTCTCACACCTACAGACGCACACTCACACCCGATGGCCAGCCAACACATGCTGACACTAGTGATGGGTCGTTCTTGAATGATTTGTTCATTTTGATGATTACGGGTCTTAATTAATGGGACTCGAGAAGAATGTGTCGTCTCGTACAAGTGATTCGTTCAGTCGCGCATGCGCGTTTGCACTGCATCCCATAGTTTCTTTATTTAAAATTTTGATTCACCTGTTCGGAGTCTTCATGTTTTTCGAGTTGTTTGTATTCATCACATGACAGCCCCATAAGCTTAACCAACTCAGCCTGAGCCAGCAAGAGAATTGATTAGTTCATCTGTCGAATCTTCGGGTTTGAGTCTTTCAAGTTAAGTTAACATTACGGGGCTGTCAGGTGATGAATGAATGACTCAATCCCGAAGACTCGACAGATGAACTAATCAATTCTCTTTCCAGCTCAGCCTGTATTGTTTAGCTAATTGGGCTGTCAGGTGATGAACGAACGACTCAAACCCGAAAACATGTCAGATAAGAGATGAAGTTAGCAAATCATTGACTAATGACACAGGTAAACAATGAATGAAATGTTTCTGTTCCTTATAGCATTATAGTTTTGTCTTGTTTGTAGTATGATCAATGTTTGTGCAAGCAGTAGATGAGTTAGGGAAGTAAAATGTAACATTTTAATTATATTGTGCTAAAATGAACATGATGACTCGAAAAAAGGTTTGTTCGTTTTGCTGAACGAGACTCAAATGTCTGTGTTGGGAAAATGATCCGATCTTCCCATCACTAGTGGACACATGCACGAACACACTTTGCAGGCTTCTTCTTTTAGGCAGCTTAATGAAGTGCTAATCACTCATTGGCTCCCTGGTTGTTGGATGTCAATTAGTTAAGAAAGCGCTTGATTTGATTTGCAGCAGAGCCGCTATTCAAATGTAAAAATCGCTATGATGAGCTTCATATAATCGTGGCAGCCAAAATCATGATCATGAAATTCGATTAATTGTGCAGCCCTAGCATACAGTGTAGATATCGTTTAGATATTACATAATTGTAATGATTAGTGAAAGACTATCTGTTATGGCTCCTGTTGTCCTTTCTAGCACCAGGGGCTGGGGAGGGCACCAGCACAGGAGAGATGCCTCACCCCCCGCGCAAGAAGAGGGCACGTGTTGACCCAACTGTGGAGAGTGTAAGTAAATTATATTTCTTCAATCGCATAATGCCGTTCTCCACAATAAGGGCTTGTGAAATTATTAGTGTGCATGACAGTAAGCCATGGGCTGTGTGTTGTTTAGTTTCTTTACAGTACTGATCAAATTAAAAGACTTTAATTGATTCATTTTTATGTATCTTTAAATCTCCATCAATTTACAAAATTACCTTTGTGTAGATGTTGTTCATTCTTCAGCATCAGAAAATGATAGAAAACTTTGCTACAGAAAATGGCAGAGAGGATGCAATACTAAGTAACAAATGCTTCGTATTTTGTTTCTCCATTCTTTAGATTTGTGCATCTCTGTGACACGCATCCCTTTATTTAGTCTTTCCAAGGGAGTCATTCACATTATCCTAGGTGAAAACCTAAGAGTTTATAAACTGGCTAAAGTTTTATAAACTAAAGATAGAGTGAGGTGGACTCTGTGTATTTGGTACACACCCAAAACTATTAAGAGATGAACAGTATTTTCAGATAAACATTACTTAAATTATTTAATTTTTAAATAAGCTGAGAAAATCTGGCTCCACTCTTGAGGAAATAGCAACATGTATTTCTTTCCATGCTTCATCTGTGAGAAGACAACTTATTGTTTTGATTCTGAAAGGATAACAAGATGTTTCTGAGAAATAGAAGTGGAATTAGAAGTCGAAGTGTGAGGTGTAGATTATATTTTGATGGATTCATGCATGAAGATTTTGCATTGACTATTCATGAGAAGCATAAAAGGCAAGCAACTTTGGAGATATTTAAAAGAAGCATGGAGAACTGCTTTTCACAATTTCTTTTAAACTAACAGCCAGTTTACTGAAAAAAAGAAGAAAACTGTGATAGGGTTGTTAAGGTTTATATTCGTGTGTACTTATTTTCTGCTTTTTAAAATTAAGATAATAACAGTACCATATAGGTGTGCCTAATGTTTTTTTTAAATGATAACTGTTTGTTAAATATATATTTTTTTTCAATAAATATATTTCTGTGCCAACACAAATAAAACTCTCTTTCTTTAATGCAAATTTGGCGCAGGAGGAAACTTTTATCAATCGGGTGGAAGTAAAGGTGAAGATTCCTGAGGAGTTAAAACCATGGCTTGTAGATGACTGGGACCTGATCACCAGACAAAAGCAGGTGACCACCTCATATACAGCTACATTTGAACGTAATTATTAGTTTACAATACAGCTATCAGTGGCAATACATTGGTTTATTATTGCCATTAATGCTAAAAAAGTAACATACTAAACTGATTTGTGCTTGATTAATTCTAGGGGGTAAGTTCTAGTGTCAGTGTCAAAAGAAACTATCATTTTTGTTTGAATGTTTGACAGAATTTTTTTTTATGTTTCAGCTTTTCCACCTGCCTGCAAAAAAGAATGTTGATGCTGTCCTGGAGGACTATGCAAATTACAAGAAATCAAGAGGAACCTGTGATAACAAGTATGTTCACTGGCTGTGTTGTTACACTGAGGTTACATAGTTAGTACATATATATTATCAGGTTATTAACAATGAGGAGCAAGACGGACTACTGCTTATAGAGCTGATTAAACTCAATTCATTTAACTAAACACACAGAATAAAATAGAGCTTAGATAAATTAGCAACAATTTAACATTTTAAAAACAAAATGCATCCTTATTACAATGGAAGCTAAGAATGGAAACATTCAAGTTTCCTTTTGTGAGGCAGGATTGAAAAAGGAAAATGGTAAAGGGCTTCTATATAATGCTTGTTATTTTTTATCGAGTGTCATTTTATTATGTATAATTTTATTGTATAACCCCTCCAAAAAGATTTTATATTGAACTGTAAATATAAATAATTATTGTATTCATATGTTTTTAAATTATTAATATAATTGACTTAGATATAATATTTACACTTGACACTTTTTTGTTGTTGTTGTTGGAAGCAGTTAGTTACCATTAAATTATTTACAGTTGCGGGACCTAACATTTTCTTTTGTGACAATGCTCACTTTACTCAGGGAGTACGCTGTGAATGAAGTGGTCGCCGGTATCCGCGAGTACTTCAATGTTATGCTGGGCACGCAGCTCCTTTACAAGTTTGAGAGGCCACAGTATGCTGAGATCCTGGCGAACCATCCAGACACCTCTATGTCTCAGATTTATGGAGCACCACACCTGCTGAGGCTATTTGGTAGGAACCACAATGTTTCCATGACTATGCTTTGTGGAAAAGTACACATACACTGTACTATTAGGTTTGATTTGTGGTGACTGGTCATGGTGAGGACACATAGACTATGGAGGGGTAACATCTGCCTCCTCCTATCAATAATCAAAACATGGCAGTGTTTCTGTGAACTCTGCAGCCATTAAATTCTGATGAATTACCATAGACATAGAGACCAAATCATGTGGGTGTCATGAGAGTTGTGTACATGCCTCTTCAAAAAGCATGGACTGTTGCTATAACTACATAACAGTAAAAGCACTGACTCTGTTGAGGTTCTGCCTTTATAAGTAACACTGTGGATGCCACAGATCTGGCACTGATTATAAACCTGGATTATAAAAGGTGAATAAATAGTACAGGAGGAAAGGCATTACAGCAACCCCCCTTCGTCTAATCTCGCAATTTATCAGAAGCCTTTGAGATATTTAAATGTAATTTAACATAGGGTAATACATAAATAAGATCGTCTCAATTCCTGACAGGAAAACTTATCCTGCACTAACTGGCCTGTGTCAAAAACTATGCACAAATCAACCAGGAGATCAAATTTAATTGATAATTGTATTTAGACTTAACTCATCCCATTTAATGTAACACTATTTTGCAATCAAAATACTTTCCATAATAAATCGGCAAGATTAAGTCTGGAAGGGGTTTCAGAGTTATTTCTAAGACTCGGAGACTCTTTGCAAACAACAGTGAGAGCCATTATCTCCAAAGGGTGCAGTGAAAACACATTTGGAACTGCTGACTTCATTTACCCCACACAAGATCAATATTTATTTATTTTTAATTATTATTATTTCACCATTAGAAAAAGTAGTATATATGGTAGAACTGTAAGCTTTTGATATTTTTTTTTGGAGGAGGGGTTACAGCTTGTTACAGCTAGCATGAAGCTAACACAGCATACCACAAAAAGAACATCATTCCAGCCAAACATATTTTTATGAATACTTTTTTGCTTCAATGGATGACTTGCCATTTTAATTTTTTTTTCTTTGGTCTGAGACTGAGTTAGATAATGCTGCAAAACCAAAATGTTTTGAAGTGGCCTAGCTCTGGAGTGCCCTAGTAAAAGTCCTGACATTTCTGAATCTCATTGTGATGCTGTGGCAGTACATTAATGGGCGGTTCCTGATCAAACCCCTGTCCCGTGTTGCTGAATTAAAGAATTTCAGCAAAGAATTTAACACACTGGTAACATGGGTGTTTTTTTAAGTTAAACTGTTCTCTGTTTCCTCATGTTTTCTGTCTCTATTTGTGTGAGGATATAAATGTATTTAATGTGACGAATGCAAAATAATACCTTGATCATTATTTTGATAATTAGGAATTGAACATGTTTTTCAAAAATAAACCACGACAGCATGCTTTATTATTGTACTTGAATGCACTTTTTGTTTTGCTTTCAGAAAGGAACATTCACAATCCATTTGGGTCCTTTGTGTTCTGATTTGAGTCTCTTATGAATGACTGCACTAAATTTTTTATTTCTAAGGAATGCATTAAGCCACAAATATTTCTTCATATTCAGACCTTAAGTGCTTCCTGCAATACATAATAGCAGACAGCTAAATGGGTCTGGAGAGATCTTCAATAATATAAACCACAGATCATGTTTTGATTTTCATAATTAAATACTTCCTGACAAAAGTGAAGAAATTAGTCAAATAGTAATGGCACATTTCTGTGTTGGTATTTTTAGCTCATCTGTTTCATGTTGTTTGAATGTGTGACAGTGAGAATTGGAGCCATGCTTGCATACACGCCGCTGGATGAGAAGAGTCTCGCGCTACTGCTCAGCTACCTACAGGATTTCCTAAAGTAAGGGTTTATATTAACCTTCTGAAACCATCAGCATGTCCTGTTTAAATGGGAATGTTTGACACAGTGGATCCTGCAATGAAAACAAGAGATACCAAAACCAAAAATGTAATATTGAGATGGAGGACCAAGAGTGTAAAATGCAGGTAAGTTAATTGAAGTCAGAGCAGAGTGGAATTTGATAGGATTCTCCCCTTCTGTTTTAGGTAACATAATTAGTAGCTTTTGGCGGTTTTAAAGTGGTTGAGTATAGCGACAGATTATTGCACACAGTTCTGTTTTTCGATTTTTGCTTGTTTAAAAAAAAAATCCCTTCCAATAAAAAATTCACCCTAATCATTTAGGGTGCATTTTGCATCTTACATATAAGACTGTAAATGTGTTCAGTGCACATGTACCTCTTATTTATTGAAACCTATTAAAATCATTAGTTTGGATGTTTGATGAATATTTAACAGTGGCAGCTGTAAGAATTTATTTAATTTCAGGAGTCATACTCACAGTAAGGGTTACCTGAGTTTACATCCTGTTCTTATGCATGAATATTTATAATACTAGCAGAGTGCAAATATCGAAACATGGAACAGATAGCAACTACTTTTGTTACATTTGTAAGAGGGCAACATACATAAAGTAAAGACAACATCCTCCACTGAACTATCACATGCTGATCTGTTCAGAGTGGTAGGTTGCACACCAGTAGTGTAGACCGAATCATTCTGACTGCTTTTATAATAAATGGAGACGCTTTCTAAGAAATTGTGTCATTTCTGCTATGATTGTGTGTAAATATTGTTGCAAAAGCTTTTCTCAGTGCCTCAGTAAAGCAGTTTTTACTGTAACATCTTGCTCACCACTTAAATGTCTGTGTTTTGGTTACATCACTGTTTCATAGTGCAAATAAAAAATTAAGCTTTTATTCACAGTGCCTTTTTGCTTTGCTCATTCTTACCTCCTCTTCTACAAACAGACTTGGCAGGTCTCTTGGAAATTGCATGTAATTCTTAATGACTTTATGTCCTAAATACTTAGTTATTTTGACTTAGTTATTTATCTATGTTAAACAGTTTAGTCATCAACATGAACAAATTGCATCTTTAATTGTGTTGTGTCTGATGCAGGTATTTGGTAAAGAATTCATCCTCTATGTTCAACGCCAGTGACTATGAGGTTGCCCCACCAGAGTACCACCGCAAGGCCGTGTGAACGCAAAGCCAGTGAGGATCTGTGCTGCTGGGTTTTCGCTGCTGAGTATTTTTTGTTTTTATTCCTTTTAAAAATTCTTCTGAAGAGGCCCAAAGTTGTGATGGCCACCTGAAAGGTTTGTCTGACTAAAAGGTTATTGAAGACTTCATGCAACAGTCTTGTAGTTATTTGTCACTGTCATTGGAAATGTGGCACATAACTGTCCCAATATTGTTCGAATGTTTTGGTTCAAATAAAATTGATATACACAAACTTTGTCAAAGATGTATCATGTTAAAATAATGCCAACTTTGTTTTGTTAATACATTTTCCTTTTGAATTTTTTAATAAACTGTTTGTTGCACCTAATTGTTTTCAGTGGCTTCTGATTCATTACATAGCAGTGAAGGTGTGTAGCTGAAATGTAGCCTTGGTCATTGATTTTTCATTGCTTGTTTTAGTGATGCGCTCACTGAAGTGTAGTGGGTAATACCACTGCTCTCAAGGCAACAGCCTGGGATTGGACTCCTGTTTCAGCAAACCTTCCACACCAATAAGAATCCATGGGCATGGGCACTTAACATGACTAAGATTTCTCTCTATGTGTAAGAGCCTTCACTACATAGCCTTTGTAATGTAGTATTTGTTAGAAATGTCAGGTTCTCTATAGAAAATATTTTTGGAAAAAAGAGACAGTTAAGAAAGCTAAAGATTTCAAGTTGACAGAGTAAAAAAAACAAAAAAAAAATTAATTTTGTGTGTGTGTGCGCGCGTGTGCGCGAGAGCTTCACTGTTAAACAAAAGATTTCTAGTACTTATGATTTGATCTCATTCTTCATTATTAAATACCACTGCTTTGCAACCCAACCTACTTCGACACACACACTCATTTGTTTTGTAATAAAATGTATGGTTTTAATTATCGTATTGCCATATAATGATTATATCATTGTTAATGGTATTACAGGTAGGGTTGCCACCCGTCCTTTAAAATACGGAATCGTCCCGTATTTGAGAATAAAATTGCGCGTCCCGTTTTGAA
>JBBKCR010000018.1:2802053-2834553 GCA_037577295.1 Ladigesia roloffi
TAATAAAACAATAACAATTATTAATAACACAAAGATATGAAGAATTACCATTAATAAATGCTCATTCTGCCACAACAATAGTCAGGGTAAAGGAACTCACATGAATGTTATAAAATCTCACAAAATGAAATTCTCATGTCATGGGATCTTTAAAATATGCAAAAGTGTGTTTACTGTGGAGAAAGTGTCATTTTCATTTATAAAATGAATGTAATTCCAAAATGTTTGCATGTGACCATAATATTCCATTACTTATTAGCTGCACAATTCTCCAGTGAAAATGGAAGACTGTTAACATTTTGTTGAAAATGAGTGAAATTTTTTAATTAGAAAAATAATTTGAGGAGGAAAGCTTGTTTTAAGGTTCTTTAAAATGATTGTAAAATGATTTGATTTTGATTTTCAGTGTAAAAGTCCTGTTGATAGCACAGATCTGCAGGGGAGAACAGCTCTGCATGATGCAGGTGGGAAGAATGTCATTTATTGTATCTTTTAAGAAACCAGAACCTCTGATTGTTGTATAAAATTGTATAATTTTTCTTCAGGGACATAAGGATCTGTAGGACTAACACTAGAACAAATGGTTCAAATGTTATTGGTAAAATGCACTCTAAAATTCAAGGCACTGCAGGACTAAATTACACAAAAATGATCCTAAAGCTTCTAGGGCCTGCTCTAGAGACCACTGATATCCAGTGTGCCAGTCCAGTGGTGAATTTGTGAATTCAAAGTTCCTGTAGTGCATTCATTCAAATCAATATGACCCAGCGATTCCAAGGAGTGAAGATCCCAACACTGTTCAACACTGTTTATAATAATATAATGATAAAAATGTTTTTTAACTTCTTCTTTATGTAATATTGCTTAGTTTGCAGCAGAGATTTGAAGCTACTAAAGCGAATTAGACATCCATTAGACCTGCATTTTTAGCAGAAGTTGTCATGTAGCTCCAGTGTACACCTAAAGAAGCAAACAGGTCTTTTACATAAAGAATAGTGTAAAACGGAGTAAACTTGACTTTTTAAGTGGACCAGTCCATTAACTGTTGATAATAGTGTGTGTTTTGTCAGTGATTTGCAGAAGGTTAGTCAGCTTAAACTATCTGAGTGGCAAGAGTAGAACATCAACGAAGTGCAAATGAGAAATGTATTCTTGTGATTTCTAGATTTAGTCTAGCATAGTAATTACCAGCAAGATTAGATGTCTCATAGTCTTGTAGATGTGCCCCTGATATCTCAATTCTCATGCGTGCAGTGGTGTGAAATCAACTCTAATGGATAGTTTGAAGATGACAAATTTCTGCTTCAGTGGGCTCCATTAGAGCTTGTTTGAACATAAACCAGCCCGGCGTGTCCATATGTACAAACTAGACAGCTGTCAAAAGCTGCACTGTAGGAAAGGTGGCAGACTTCCCCATAAGCATGCACATTACAAGCCCTTAACCGTCCAGATCCACCCATCAGGTTTCAGTTAATCAGATTGTAATGCTTATGAACATTATAGGTTGCACAATTATTTAAAATCATTTAAAAATGAATATTCATCTTTACCAAAAAAGTATTTTTTTTGTACCAGGCATCAGTAATTGGTAAAGATGAAGCCATATACAACTAATACATTTTTGTCACAAACCACCTGATGTAAAGATGGTGATTTATTTACCTTTTTTTGAGAATGTAATTTAAGAGAAAATAGAATGAAATTGTGATTTTAAATACCGATAAAAAAGCTTAAGTTCTCCTCAAGTGGGTAAAATGTGACAGGCTTTCTTATTCAATCTTATTCACATAACAAGTTTTAGTTTATATCCTTGATAGTTCTTTTGATTTGCATGGTGTCATGCTTTTATTCCTCGATTAAAATGATTTGTTTTATTAAAATTTTATTTAGCATCTGCAGGACACAGTAACATCATCAAAATGCTGTGTGACAGTGGTGCATCCGTCAGTGCTCTTGACTCAGTAAGTATAAAGCTTTTTCATCCTTAATTGATGTTAATGTATGTGTGCTTATGTGAGCAAACACTTATCTCTGATCCTCACTTCATTCATTTTTTATTCTTGGCTCAGTCCAATGAAAAACCTCTCTATTCAGTGTACCCTACTCTCACATTTGTAAGCACCCACTCTTACTTGTTTTGTGCATTCTCAGGTATGAAACGAATATTTATAGCTTGGCCTCAGAAAGTCTGTTTCCCTTAGTTCTCCAATAAAACCCTCTTCTGATTTCCTGAGTGGTGCCTTGAGTCACTTAGGTTATTTAAAATGCCTCCTTTAGTTTGTTGATATTTCATGCATGTCTTTGAGGTGTAAAGATCCGTGGCTAGTTTCAGTTTTACATGTTAAGTAGAGTTTAGATCAGGCCCAAAAAATGAGACCCGACTTGACCCGAGCCTGTGCACCTTGTACCCGAGCCCATACCAGCCCGACCAATTAACTGTAATTATCGCCCGAGCCTGATTTAAACCCGACAATTTTTTTTAATATTTTTTTTATAACACTTGTTCTCAACTGTGGGTGCGTCCCTAAACACACACTCCGAGCTCCGAGCACACTCTGGTCCTTTGGAACCGTTTGTTAATTACGAGTGTTTAACTGAAAACAGAGGCAGACAGAATTTTTAAGAAATACACCATACACACATATGTTGTCCCTGCACACGACTTGCTGGAAATAGTTCCATATCTCCAACTTTCCTCCAAACTTGCTCAAAGTTCATCCTTATTTATTTTAATTTATTTTATTCTTCATGTCTTCAAGCTCCATGTTGCACTTTAAGCTGTGTAATGTGTGCCAATTTAACTTTGCTAAAATATTAATATATTTATAAAGTTGGCATTGCTCCTCAACTAAATAGGCTAATTAAGTAATGATAAAAAAAAAATCAAATGCTTGATTACGGCCCGACCCGGCCAGGCCCGAGGACAGCGGCAAGAAATATCGGCCTGATCCGAACCGTGGGCCTTGCCGGGTCGGGCCGGGCTCGGGCCGTGTCGGGTTCAGGCAGAGAATCTAAACTCTAATGTTAAGTAACACTACACCTTAGTCACGCACCCAGTAGTGACATTTGGTTTAGAGTCAACACTGAAAAGCTAACAAGGATGTATCCCCAGGCCTACATGTGAACATAGTAACTATGTATTAATGTCTAAACAGTGGAACACCAGCAAAGAACTAGAAACTGGAAATCTTAGTTCAGTAGTACTACAGTACCCAGTCCTCAGTAATAGCTGAAGGTTGTCTATGTAAGTGACATTTGGGGTGTATGTTCATTGTCTTAAGCAATCAACATACACCTCCAACATTTACTGTGCTTGTGTGGGTACAGTTTATGATTGAGTTCTGATTGAGTTGAAGCTTCCTGAAAACTGATGGAGTCTGATGGCCAGAGTGAGGAATCGGTTTTCTGTTCTGGCAGTGGAGGCCTGAAGAGGGTGTTTAAGTGGTGTGTAGGGTTATCCACAATGCTGCTAGACCAGATAGAACAGTTGAAGAAAAAAGAATTGCTAACCTTTTTGGTACAATGGAAGGTCCATAAATAGAATCACCATAAATGTCAGCACTACCTTCATAGAGTAGGGCAGAACAACACACCCATTGATCCTGTCAGCACTGGTGGAGAGTCTATAACATTCACAATGGTGATGTAAACTAGGAGTTAAATTTGTACCTCAGGACATTAAGTTGCACTCCAAGGATTGTGGCAACAAGGGGCAAATCTATAAGGATTATTGTTATGGGTTTTCAGTAAATCCTGTAGACACTGGTACAGCAGTGAAGATTACTGGTACTGGGTCAGTAGAGGATAGTGCTGGAGATGCTGTAGAGACAGCAATCAAGGGACTATTGAAATGGCCAGAGTCATTTAAAGTGGGAGAAAAGACAGGAACTGCAGCTGAGGCAGCAATCAGAGAAGCCTTAGCCAGAAAAGGAAGGAGTGGGTGTGGGGACTCCAGGAAGAGTGGCTTGACCTGCAGATAACAAGTCAGCCATGCTACTGGTATAAAAAAAATCAGTTAGGGTTTGAGGGCCAGCTTTACCCTCTTCAGACCCAGCAATCTCATATGTGATTTTGGCTTCCATTTTCCCTATACATTATACAACTAATGGTATCAAATGAGTTCCTGATTAAACTGCACATAATAGCATATGTACACTTTAGAAATTGTAACATAATACGAATGGACTACATTATTCAGAATGAACCGACTCAGAGATTTATCTGCAGATATGATATAAACTGATTACCCACAACATCAAAAGCCATGTCCATGTCATTCGAGGTCCTGGAATTCATGTGGATGCAGCACAATAATGCACCCTGAAACTCTGCAAACATTATTCAGAAATTGTTTTAGAAACATGACAGAGACTCCAAGGTGTTGAGTTGGCCTCCAAATTCCCTGAACCTCAACATGTCATCTCTAGGATGTGCTGGACAAACTAGTCCATTCTAAATAAGGCAACTTACAGGGCTTAAAAGAACTGCCGCTATGTTTTTGTGCCAGATACCACAGCACACCTTCAGAGTTCTCGTGGATTTTGTAAAGTTATGGATGGTCAGTGTGTCAAGGCTTTCTTAGCGTCCATTGATGGAGGTCTTCCTCAGTGTATGAGAAGAAGAGCGTTCAGGTGGAACCATCAGTATTCCCTGGAATGCCTCTTTGCTTGACAAAATGTCACTGGGAACAAGCAGACTTTGTGATTGTAGTGACAGAAACTGAAGCACATGAAAACGGCCTCGCAATCTGCAAAGATAGAGTGGAGGTTAATTGTACTCAGCCTGGAGTAAATTGTAGATCAGCCTGGACTGTGTAGTATAAAGCTTACTAGCATGGAAAACACTAGCACTTTCCAACATCTTTACAAGTGTCATAATAATAAAAAGATACATATATTACCATTTTCCTTAGGATGGTAGGTCTCCATTGTTGTTAGCTGCACAGATGTCTCACCCCCGAGCTTGCCAGCAGCTGCTACTCTGTGGAGCATCCACCACCCACCAAGACAAACAGAAAAAGTGTGTTTCTTTCTTTTTTTCCTAAATTTTCACTGTGTTGTAATTCAGATCTTCAACTGATGATAATTGATGTAATCTAGAGCATAGTAAATGTACATATGATACTGCTACAGGTAAAAAAATGACTATAAAATTATGCAGATTATTTCACGTATTTTTATTTAGGATGTTTTTAGATATTGGCTTGAGTAATCTTGTGAAGTAAATTTGTTTTCATTTGTTTGATTAAAACAATATGTTAAATATTTTTAAAAATTCTATATTATTACACAACACCATATGTATATTCTAGAAATGTGCCAGAACCATTGTTGCTAATAAATGTTAACAGTTACGGTGAAGGAAAGCTGCTGCTTGAACCTTTGTATCAGTACATTTAGAATGAAGACCTGCATCTGAACTGTTCAGATTGCAGCCAAGAAACCTAAAGCACAAGATGAAATATTTAAACCTTTTATAAGTGGAATAGGTGATGGTCAGGACACTGTTGTCCTAAGTGAGAGAACAGCTGGCCTACTGAGAATGCACAAGTTTGAATTCCATAAAGCTTTTAGCCATGTAGATAACCCAAGGTTAAAGATAGATGAGTACTCTATAAGCATTTTCTCTGAATTCTCCACTGTAATGTCCTTTTCCCTGCATGTCTGTATGTATGTGTGTAGGACTGCATTAATCTTGGCTTGTGAGCACCCTTGTCGTGAAGTAGTGGAAGTCTTGCTGAAGAATAAAGCAGATGTTACAGCTGGGGACATGTATGGCTATGACCCTTACCATTATGCCCGGCTTAGTGATGACCAAGCCTTGATTTTAATGATCAAACAAGCCTTGGAGGCAGTCAGCAAGGGTGAGTCATTTGTCCTCCTAAGCTAGATGTGTCCCTGATATTGAGATTTTGGGGGGTGTGGGTGGGGGTGGGGGCATCTTATTCTAACTTTGACTATCTTCTAGTATGTGTAGTCTGTATCAGTTACCCTACATACCCTCGCTCCTTGTAAGTGTCAGTGGAACATTTCAGAGCAGAAGGAGTTTTTGGGAGACTTTGATCACATTCTTGTATTTCACAGCAGCCTTAAGGCAAGCCAGAGGAATCAAAGAATAGCCTGAAGTCTTTAGAAGTGACTGTGGCCTTTAATGCTTTGCCTTCTCATTGAGTAAATCAGCTGATAAGAATTCAATTGGTGGAGATGAAGACTAATCACTCCTCAGTAGAGATTCCCCAGTGTTTGTCCTTCATCGCAATTGTAATATTCTTATAGAAGGTGTTTGAACACACAAAAAAATAAAAACCATGGAAATCAGTGTTTATGTGTCTGTGCATTCACAAACATAGAACTCAGACGGATCTATTACATACATCTATTATGGGTTAGTCAATTATTCAAATGTATTTTTCAAGATCTGAGTGCTGGTTATTTTACCACCATATGAAAACGAAGCTGCAAACACAGAGGAAATGAATAGTTGATGACCATGAATCTTGAATTGATTATCACAATCACTGTGTGGATGACTATGGACAATAAAATGAAAATGAAGTGTACATGGCAAATGAAGCACATCATGAAAACACATCAAACTGTTGTAGATATGAATTAAAAGCACAAAATATTGACTGATTAAACACAAATTACTGTCTATTTCTATCTACAGCTCAAGGGGCTGCAAAAAACGCTCACAAATTACAGCAGCAGGTAAGAATTAATGTTAGATATTGAAGATTCACACTGTGATCCCTCAAGTGAGGTTTGTGAGCTCATACTCTGATTATTTAATGATGTTATACAGCCAAATTAGATATATGAGAGGCTCATGGAAACCAGGATCTTCAGCTCCCAGATGTAAACCATCTGCTTCTCATGCCAAGTGCTTGTGTCAGTTAATCTTACTGCCACCTAGAGGTCTCTCTGTTTGTAACCATGCAAATAAATTAGCACATCATTACTCCACTCCAATGCTTGGCTTCTTGGGAATATGGGTATGAATGAGTGGTTGTATTTGATATGTTAATATCAATAACAAAGATGAATGTGTTTTTTGGCCACAGAGGTCAGTGAATACTGAAGCTCCACCTCATATGAGGAAGCTGTCTACACATGTAAGTAGAATGTTGCCCTTTATATTAACACCAGCCATTAGGGATGTATCCTATTATTGATTTGACCTAAGCTTAACTGAACTGGGCAGATAAAAATAGAACGGGCCTTTCGTAATAGTGAAACAGAACCTCTTTTTTACCTCAAGATCATTTATGTGGAATAGATTAAGGGAATATATCTATGTTGCTGTTGAGATTTAGGTTTATTGATTGCTTGGATGCATTCATGAAGGATGTTATAAATATAAATCCAGAGTCACTCAAACACATTCCAAGAGGAAGTACATACTACAGGCACATATCCACTGGTTGGCTGATTGATCACAGACCTCCTCTGGCAACTGCGGCAAAAAAAATGTATGATAAGGAAGTTTGACTTGTTTGATGTGAGTGCTGTTGCATGCCAGTCAAAATCATTACTCTCCATCCCAGGCTCTGCTTATTTTCTCAGCCCTCTGATCAGTGCTTAGCAACCACTGCTGTTCAACATGGCCTCAAGCCTCAGTTTCTTTATCAGGGCAACTGTTTGAATTTGATTCCATTTGTAGCCAAAAAACAAATTGTTCAAACCAAAACATAATTGCCATTAGGGGTCAGAGAATTTGGTTCTCACTACAAAAGAGAACATGGGACAGGTCAGAATGTCAAAGCAAAAATCTGTTTGCATGAATAGTGTCATAAAATATAAGATACAGAATTATTCTTTAAATATTCTATAAATGTGTATCAGGGCCTTCATTGGCAGTTAGATTTATCTAAGTTCAGATATTTTACATTTGTTGTGTTTATAATAAAGGGTATATATGAATCTATTATTCTTGTTAAGTTGTCCACAGGCTTCTTGTGTACAGCCTTGCTTTTTTTTTTCAGCACGGCAGGAATAATTGGAATAAATAGGGTGAATGCATGGTGGCCTGGTGTTACAACATAGCAAATTGTTCTGCCTTTATAAAATTACTACACTGAAAATGTTCTACCTTTATGGCCTACCCACATTTTCACAGGCCTTCTCAAAATTGTATTTCTGCCTGCTCACCAATTTGCTCTGTTTAAAATTTAACAAGCTTTAAGCTTTACAGCCATTGCTTTTCTACTCTTTTTGAAAGGCTCCAGTTAACGCCCCACCCACTGGCATTAGCTGGTCCAGCGCTGGAGTCGTAAAGCTGGAGAAAGTTTCGTCGCAGCAGCATGCCGTGAGTTCCTTTATGAAATGTCATAAAGCATTGATGAAGGGTCTGCCACAAGGCAGCTGTTTTCTCTTCATTAAATAACTGTTTTTATAAGTGCAGCTGTGTTCAGCTGTGAAAGCCCACATTAATGAATGCCCTCTGAATTATAGAGAGAGCATAGCAGCCGCTCTGCAGATGGTAAGTGTGGGCCTTATGATTACAATCAGTCATGTTCAGCAATCAAGGAATGGTTGGTCTGTTCTTTTTACTTTTGTTGAATGTGCCTTTTTTGTGTCTTCAAGGAAAAGATGACATACAGAGTCGTCTGGATTATGTCCAGGTATCTAGCCATCCCCACTGCTGACTACACTAATCGCTTTTCTTTTTATATAAAGAACTAATCAAAGGTTTTTTATGTGAATGCGAGTTTCACTGCCGTCTTACTGCTGTCTCTAGCTGTCAGTGTCTTCAGAATCAGAAAGTCTATAAAAAGTAGGAGATTAATTCTTGGAAGTTTGTAAGTTAAAAACATAGTTTGGCAAAAAATATAATCCTTGCCAAGACATGTATGGTGTTAAAACTATTTTTCAGAGCTGTGAGGATAAAATGTGCTTAGTCTAATTGGTATTTTTATTTGAGAAATCAGGTTAAACAATTTTCCTTATTCTGTCCCTAATGTAACCAATCAGCCATCTATCAGAATTCCTGTTCCTGAGGATGTTTATGAAAACAGACCCTGGTGTCTAAGGTGGCTGCCTATAGCAGGCAGCTAGATAATTAGGTTTTGTTCATTTATAGCTCACATTACGTCCTGCTCTGTTCTAAATCACATCAGTGTACTCATGCTTTTACATGTAGAGGTGGATGCAGTTAGAGTTTACTGAGTGACGTTTATGGATGTATTTACAGCAATTATTTTGTTGAAGATTGAATTCTAATGTTTATTAGAAATCAATATTCTTGTCTTATCAGCTCTGAAAAACAATTTAAATTAGATTTTTGCCAACTTTCACTTTAAGTACTCAGCATTGTACAAGCTTACCTCAAAAATGCTTGCTAATGTGTTTTTGACACTGGCATTTATTAAAATGAATTAAAGAAAATACAAAATGTGTGCTTCAAGATGGTTGTTATTACTGTTTTTTCCAGGGCAGGATGCTGTCTATATGGTAGCATTATGGTACAGTGACATTAGGCTAATTGGTGGAGTACAATCTTCCATTACTCGATATTTTTAGAAACTACATATGCCTCATTCAAACTGTAATGTCTTTGCAAATAAAGATATGTAATCGGTATAAACATTTTGTTTACATTTTTTGCCCCAGGCTAGACATGCTGGCCTTCACTCAGCAGCTCCTGCCTCAGTCAGCTTAACTCCAAAACCAGTGGAAGTGATGGCTGGTGAGGTGGAGGTTCTGAGAAGGGAGCTGTGGGAGGCAAGGCGGAGACACGAGGCAGCTGAGGGGGAGGTGCTGAGGCTGAATGCCACTCTGGCTCTACGTGCACGCGAGTATGAGGAGCTGAGGAGGAGCAGCGAGCGTGCCCTGCAGGACGCCCATGGCCGGGCCTGGGAGCTGGAGGAGGCGCTTGGGGAAGTGCAGCGCAGGATGGTTGGCTCAGAAGCCAAGGTTAGACAGATGCAGGCCCATCTGGTGGCTGTGCGTGAGAACTTGGTGGAGGAATTGAGGTTACAGTTACATGAGGCCCGAACACAAAGGGAGGTGGCTGTGGCTGAGCTGCAGCGAATGCAGGAGGAGCTCGGAAGAAGCCACAGGGAAGTGGAAGAGCAGAGGGAGCGACATGGAACACTTCTCCAGGAGGTGCGTAGACTCAATGAGGAAGTACAATGCAAAGATGAGCACATGAATTCCCTCAAGGCTAGCTTGGCAACTTCAGAGACTAAAAGGGCTGAGTTGGCTTGTAAGAACATACTGACCCCCTCAGAATCGCAGGCTGTATCTTCAAAGACCACCATGACGGATCTCACAAGCGAGATTCTTCAACAAGCGATGGACAAGAGGGACTTCATTAGCAGAGATGAGCATGCAAAAGTACTGAAGGATAGCTTGGCTAAGGTAGAGGTTAGAAGACCCAAAATGACTAGCAAGAACATCCAGACTCCCTCAGAATGGCAGTCATTATCTCCAAAATCCACCATGACTGACCTCACCAGTGAGACTCAGCAGGAAATGGATAGGAAGGACTACATCAGCATGGAAGAACACAATGCCTTGAGGAGCTCTCTCAGTGCTGCACTTCAGCAAACAGAAAGCCAGGCTCAGGATGCTCTCCTGAGACAGCAGCAAGCCGAGGAGGAGAACCAGGCACTCCTCACAGAGCTTCAGGAGCAGAAGATGGAACTAGACACTCTCCAGGAAGCCTTACAGGCCAGGTTTGTGCCTGTGGCCCTGCTGGAGGAGAAGGAGCAAGAACTGGCCCAGCTCAGACTGACCCTGAAAGACTTGGAGAAGAGCAACCACGGGTGCCAGAACATTGAGAAGGCTCAGAGACAGAAAGAGGTGACCAAGACTCCAGACAGTGCTCCATCTCACAGTAAGGTTCACTGTGAGCAAGTGACTCAGGACAGTAAGGACCCACTAATTAGTGGAACTTCAGAAATGTGTAGGACAGCAACTAGAAAAACCACAAATTCCTCAATTAATTTGGACAGCGTACCGCTAGACTCTTCTGAAGGACAAGACAAGGTCTGAGACATTTATCACTTACATTTATTTAATTTTCTTTTCCATATTTTTAATATTTTGAATAAACAAACTATGTGTGACTGCCGAGTGTCCCAAGTTAAATATTCATTCAGGGAACTACAGTATTATATTTGAGACAAGACTCCTGCATTATGCAGTTTTTACAGGGAATGTTTTGATGTACTTGAAGATTTGTAGCTTACCACAATCAATTTGTCCATGCCAGGATGCAGATTTAGCGGTACACGCAGAGGGCCAGAGGGAAACTAAGTCCAGCTCATCTGCAATCTGTAGCCCCTGCAGACCTACAGTATCAGACAACACCGTCCTACAGGCACACATTATCAGCCTGCAGCGGCAGCTAGAGGTCAGTCAACCTGTAGGAGTTGTCATGTACAACCAGGAGGCTATAAAGCTCTTTGAGCACACAGAGACATATGTGGTGCTGATATTGCTGGCAGTGTCATAAATGTTTTACATATGCACTGTTTGTAGTATTTTCTAATTAATTTTCTGCTTGAGACTGAAACATTTCTGGCTTTTCAACCACAATTTCAAAGCACCCCAAACCTGCACTTGGAATGTTATTTCTATTCATGAGTAATTTTTTTGTTCATAAGTTTTGTTTCAAATTGTTGCATGGACTTGCACTCACAACCTGATTTGAAGTAAGGGAAATGTATAATATTATGCGTTACCACTCTCGGGCAGTTAGTAGGAAGTGTATTGTGCAAGAGCACACAGGGACATCTTTCGTTCCGCTCCACTGTGCTGGAAATGGGTCTCCACTGTTCCACACCTCCGAGCTTCAGGGAGAATCTTCTGAGACGGAGCCACCTCACCGGGGCTTCCACACCTGCCTGCGTCTGTTCATGTGCTGTCCAGAAACTCCCTCACCTTCGCTGATTTTGCACTAACAATTCCCAGTGAGCACTCTGCTATTTCAGTGGTGTGCTGGAGGCTAGCATGAAATTGTCTCGTATTGTGGCAAGAGGGTCCAGGTTGACTCGAGATGGCTGCCACTAAATTACATTTTCGAGTGGCCATCGAGATGAAATTACTTTGACAAAAAAATTCAGCTACTCAAATGGCTTCCCACAGATATTTTCTTATAACGGCTTGGGGTTGAGAGGAAGTATGGCCCGACTCGTTTCATAGTGCGCATTCTGACTCAGCGAGGGAGACAACACTATTTCATTCTGAGTGTGTCTGATTGTGTTCCTTATGCGGCTTTATCCACCAGCTTGGATTCCATATGCTCTGATATTACTCTTCACGTTGTTCTAACCATTCTATCACATAACATTCAGGTAGATAATTTAGCTATTTTAGCACATTTCGCTATCTAGGATATCAGGGAAAGCTAGCTAAGTCACATAAATCCCTGTCTGAATGGGATGATTTCTGTGTATAAGCCAGAGATATGTTTTACGGTGTCTGAAGACAAAGAAAAAATGGATGCAGGACATACCGCAGATATGACAAAATGTCTATGGAATTAAATTGATTAACATTAGTTTGACAAACTTCATAAAATGGTGCATCAACAAACGTAACGAAAATAAACCTGGACTAAGATCAGCATACACCAATTCTTATGTCAGGGCAATTTACTGTGCTCAATAAAGTATTATTTTCTAAAACACAGGTCCAAAAAACAACGAGACCACTGCAATTTATTTAAAAATCATCATATGTATGAGTATGATAACCATTACATACCAGTGTGTCTAGGACGTAGCCTACTGTTTAACTTACCTGAGTCACCTGAGTATTTTATTTAATAAGGAAAACAGAAAAACAAATCACTGCGTTAGTCAACACTGTTTTCTTGCTATGTGATCAGTTGGATGGAAAATCACTACTAGAAGTATGTCAAAGGTAATTATTGCCATTTTGTTTAAGAGTGAAAAAGATGTATTGATGTATTGTCTCTTCCTTTAAAGCTATTCTTTAAAGAGCAATCGTTTTATTTAGAAAGGAGAAGAAATATTGTCAGTGGTTCTCAAGGCTAAGCTGTTAAGTTCATTACTTGCACCAATAATTTTTTTTCCAGAGCTGTATATGTTTTACTCAATATTTTGTCTTTCCCACCAGGACTCTGAAAGGCATTATAAAGAAGTTCTTGCTATATATCGTACACGCCTCCTCAGCGCAGCACAGGTATGATATGAAGTTTATTTGAAGCTCTTCCTTTTAGATGTTCTTTCTCATTAAATGTTTGATATGGAGTATACACTAACAAAAACTTAACAGCTTTAGATAAGGTTATAGTTCCTTGTTTGAACAGTGGTGCTCTATTTACAGGGCTACATGGATGAGGAGGCCAGACTGGCGCTGCTTCAGATTGCCCAAATGAGACCGGAGTGTGTATATTGATTATCACATATGCATATGAGTATATGAGTTTGTTTGTACATGTATAAAGTACATGTGACTCTAGATTAGGTTCTGTGGATTAAGCTCTATGCCACACGTGGCACATCAGTGAGATGTGGCATCACACAGACAGCATCAGACATCAAGGCCATGGTTAGATTTGGCTAAGAGTTCTGAATTAAGGAACATTGGTGTTCTTTAATGTTTTTTTCTACTCAGTGGAATTACATGAAT
The DNA here is from genome assembly GCA_037577295.1 of Ladigesia roloffi. Lineage (NCBI taxonomy): Eukaryota > Metazoa > Chordata > Actinopteri > Characiformes > Alestidae > Ladigesia > Ladigesia roloffi. Next base: position 2,815,658 of record JBBKCR010000018.1, read on the forward strand.
GTGTAAACTAAGCACAGTTATATAATTTGCATAAAAATGTGTATGAATAAACATTTATTCTCTAACCAGTAACAAAGATATTTAAAAAATCAGTGTTAAAAGTGGTTTGCATTCATGACCTCCTTCAAAGAAAAAACTACATCCAATCCTCTTTTATTGCTTAAATACACACATGAACATTTCCAACATATTTATAGACCTTTTGGTGGTCTGGCTGTTGCCTTTGATTCAGGGTCCTTAATCAAAACTCTGTTTGATGTGTTTCATCATGTCACTGCTGGACATGCTGAAGGAACTGGACTGCCCTCTTGTGGTTAATGCTGTAAAACTAATATAGTTTTGCTTTTTCTGGTTGAATATACTTTGCTCTGAAGCCCACCTCTATGAATTATTGGAGAGTTAATGTGAGTGTAGTCTGGGCTTGCTCAACATGTTGTAATAATAATGTACTTCTATCAGAAAGGAACCCCCCCCTCCGACACACACAAACACACACACGGAATAACACATATTGCTGGTTCTTAGAAAACCAGTGTGTTTTCCAGCTAGATCTCCTGCGGTTAACCCTCGCAGACATTCTCCAGAACCTCTCCCCATATGGTGTTCATTTAAAGTGTAACCAGAGAAATGATGCTTGTAGCCTTATGCTCACCTCAGCAATCATTCATCTGCCCTTTTATTTCTGTTAATAAGATTTATTTTCTACGCCAGCCTGAGGTAGCGCTAAGTCCTGCACTTACTCTCACACCTGTGTGTTTTCCATTCCATGGCTGAATGGAGTTATTGTGGCCAATGTGGTTTTATTCATTTTCTTGGCCGGGGTGACTGCACTGTAGTTACAGGCTGTGAAAGCATGTGATATTATTTAGAAGAAGCTTTTTGGCATTGAGGCAGTATGTTTTATTTCACTGAAAGCTGGAGATTTTCTGCAGGAAAAAGAAACTTAATACACCATTTAACTTTGAAGGCAAGCCAACCGCAGTCCCCTCCTCCACCCCTTCACCTCAATTTGTTCAGTTGAGACCCACTTCCACTGCTCTGGCCATTATTGTGAGTCCTGGTTCATATTTAAAAGCACAGCAAACCACAACATTGGTTTCAAGTTTAGTTCCTTTGCGGTCTGGTCTATCTAAGCTGTTCTCAGTAATTATGGTGAACGCCTTTTCAGTGTGCCTGGAGATTTGTCTTTAATCAGATTTCCAGTCTAGTAAACAGAACCACATGGCTGATTCTGGTTTGGTTTTGCTCATATTATTCAAAGTGCTCTAAGATCACAACGTGGCACTTAACGGCCCCCTGACAAGTGCTGGCTGTAAGTGGCTCTGCCTTTTCCTCAGTATTTTCTGAAGGCCTGGGACTTCCCTCAGCGCTGTAATTCGCCCCCATTCTCCACTCAGATCACATTAAAGTCGAGATTTTTCCCCTCTGATTCAAAACACATGAACCAGCAGACTTCTACTATTCAAGACTCTTCTTGTTTTGCATTGAGATATTTGAAAATGACTGTTTTTTTCCAGAAACAATCATGAAATCTATGTGATTAGTGTTTTCATTGGATCTGGCTCTATTTCTTCAACATGGTTCATTAGCTTAAAGGACTAATTTGGTATTTGCAAGTTTTACCCATACCCTCAAAATGAGCACATCGGCCAAGACATATTTAGTTTTGCATGAGAGGTATGAGACCAATGTTGCTGATGTATACTGATTAGCATCAATCATAATGCATATCTTTATCAAATATTTGTTTTAGAACCTTATTGGAAATTTGTTTTTAAATGTGTTTTTTGCTGAGAGCACTGCTAAATTAAGTGCATTTTAGAACAGAAGCAGTAACTTCATTTGTAATTAATATGGACATTTACAACATAGCATGCATTTATTTAGTGGAGGAAACACATAAAAATGCTCCTGTGACATTTCCCCTGTGTTCAGTGCGCACATCAGCCCACAGTCCAGCTAACACAAAGACAAAGCTCTGTTCACTTTGTAGATTTGTTGAAGCTTTGTATATTCAAAGCTTTGCATATATTGCATTACAGCATTGCATGCTTTTGGTGGTGGAAATGCACCATCATAATGGCCTAAGATGTTCACTGAAAGCAAATGTGATCAAACAGTTCCTCTATATGTGGATCCTGCAATGGAAAAAATGTTAAGTGAGCTTAAATGGACTTGTTTATGTGGTTCCAGACTCTGTATAGCTTGTCGTTATCTATAAAAATGGACAAAAGTGCATTGCTCATTGCCTTTTTAATTTTTCATTTGGAATTTGTCCATTTTTATAGGTAACTATACTGGGTGTATTTGCTGTAAGGAGCACATTGGGTGATTCTGACTATGGCATGGCTCCAAGTTAAAGTCCGGGTCTTTCTCTCAGCATTCTGGATTTGACTTTAACTCGTTTCCACCTGATATAACACACTGTGCCCCAGGGAGAGGTCGGTTTACATCCAGCCCTAGAACACGTGGAAAAGCCATTTAGCTCTTTTCCTGCCTCTGTCACAACTCAAATGCTCAACAAATACATTTCACGGTCATGTCTCCCTGTGTGATAACTGCTCTTTCATCATTTCCCAATAAGTACTTCACACAGATATGACAACCCTGAAACTAGCTCCATCCAATGCCTTGCAGGTGGAGAAGCTGTCCCAGATCATCTCAATGATGTTAAATTCAGTCTTCCTCAACCCACTCTTGGCCCTTTTTTGACACCTGAGCAGACAGTTGTATTTTTTGACTCCTCATTAGGGGTTGGTTAACCGCTTGTGCATCTGGTCTTTGCTCATAGATTGTCTGTTCCTGTCCATCTCCTGCCCACATTAACCATACCTAACTTCCCATCACACTAAGTGCTTTTATAGCCACATTGTGTAATAGGAACTAGCAGTAAGGAATGTACACCAGAAGAGAGATAACTTCAGACTTCAATGCTAGCAAGAAGAAAATGACAGCTTATTGCAGTCTCATGATTCAAAGCCAGTACCCCAACTTCCATGCAGTATCTTGTTCATAGATATGCTATTGTGCAAAGGTATTAGTGTTTACAGTGTGTTTATAACTGTGTTTACAAACCTCATGGCGCTGCAGTAGAAGGGATTGTTCCAAAACACATTAAAGACCATTTTATATAGATGGTACTCAAGTCATAAGACTTAAGAGTTAAGTCATGCACATTTTAAAAAATGATAAAAGACTTTCAACTTGACTTTGTCTTGCACACCAATGGCTCAGACATAAGCCTCTTTGCGTCAGAAGACTTAAGACCCTAAGTGAAAGAAGTCATTTTCAAGAACTTGTTTTTTGTGCAGAAATGAGTGAGGACAAGACTGATTTATTTTAATATACCAGTTCAATCAATCAAATGTTTGATCCCACTGGTTCATTTTGTGCCAGTAATTATGGTTATGATATAACTGTGGGTTTTGGAGAATTCAGGTTTTGGAGAAACCTGTTGGCCTGAAGTGTTATACTTGGCCTGCAACAATATTTGGGGTAGTGCTATATGTAAAATTAGCTTCTACATGAACATCAGGATCCAAGGTTTCCCAGCAGAACATTTCCCAGAGCATCACACTGCCTCTACTAGTCTGTCTTCATCCCTTAACTCATCCTAGAACCATATAGAGATGCGCATGCACCTGTCCATCAACATAATGTTTATGGGGTGAAGTTAGCTCAGTGGGTAGGATACTTGTCTGCTCGTCTGCTAAATGCTGTAAATGTAAATGTGATTCATCAGGCCACCTTCTTCCTTTGCTCCATGGTCTAGGCCTGATGCTCACATGACCATTGTATGTTTCTAATAAAATAAACACACTACTGTACTATAGTTGGTTATGTTACAAGAAACTATTTAATCTGAAAGCTGGACATGTATCAAACGCTCCTAAAAAATAAATGAAAAATTAGTCCTTGTGCGAAATGTCACTAAGGAACCACTTCCATAAATGATCTTTTCAGTTCTATAAAGAAGTTATACTTGAGTGTGAAGAAGCTTTTAAAGATAAAGAACCTCATGCAAAAACAATGTTAATCTGAAATGTTTTCTCTAGGATTCTGTTCCAGAACTTAGTAGCATAGATATTACAGTTATTGGTTCTACAGTCATGTACAGTTTATTTTACAATGTATGTTACAACATTTCATTTCATCAGCATGTAGGTGAGGTTTAAGCACAGTACCGTTCACTCCAGCTGTGCGCGATGGTCTCATCAGCCTGTCAGCAGTTTTGAGCTGACTCTGCTGTGACACTTGCACAGCAGGATGTCTTTAGTCTCCTCTGCATCCTTGTTCATTGCATAAGCCGTGCAGCGAACATGTCCCTGTGGCTTGCCTCATTACAAACGCTCAGCGCCAAGACATCTTTGTTTGGGGTTGTGGTACACTTGGGTGTTTGAATTGTCAAAACAGTTTTTGCTGAGTTCTGACATCTTTTCTTTTTCGCATTCCTTTTCAAACTCCGCTTGATAATTTCACAGTTAAAAGAGGTTGTGTTAGTTTTATGAGGCCAGATTTGTAATGAGAAAAACTGATCTCAGTTACTGATTGAATGTAATTGCTGTAATTACTGTGCAGTAATAACTGCTTTGGACAGAATATGCAGGGCGGAAATAAGGATTCAGCTTCTTTCCTGATGTTTGTTGTGAGATCTGATTGGAACATCAGTCTGATTCCATAGCTCTGTTAAAGCATGTGTTTTTTAGTAGGCAAATTACATCATAAATTGTACAGGACGTATCTTCTAGCAGCATTCTAAGAGTCTAACGTTTAGTTTTTCACTGACTAATGCTTAAAATGAAAATATGAATGCTGACATAGATCTGAGTGCCGAATAGTTATCTGTGCACATTTTTAATCACCAAACATTTACCTTACATACCTGTAGGAAATACTGTTTATACCATAGTTATATCTGTTTAACTGCTCCATATCCTTCAGCATAAGCATGCAAATATAAACATAAAAAGGAGCTAACTTTCAAATTACATTGTAATGCATGGTTATTTCAATACTGGGTTTTTTTGTAAATGAGAACATGTCCGAAGTTTAAAGATCCACCATGTAACATAAAGGTTTTGCGTACGTCTTTAAAAGGATCTTATTTCCATCCATGTGGCTCTTCTACAGAAGCACCTTTAATGTTGGGTGTACCATTGTGGAAATGATATTATACCAAAACTGTTTTTAGAATTGTGCCGTGTTTATTTGCAGTTACCATGACTAGTAAGGGTATCACATGTGGATCAATCATCTCTGGCGCCTGAGTCTGTTTAGTGAGGATGGACTTTGGTTCAGATATTAATGCAGTATATCAGATCAATGCGTCTCTTGGTAGATGTGATGAGCCTGTGTTCACCTAATCATGGTCACATCACAGTTTCCACTGGGCTCATTGCAGGAAGTTGAGTAGTTTGTAGATTTTTTAATATGAAGGGACTTTTAGACATGCAGTGTGACAGTTGTGACCAGCGCGCTGAGACACGAGACCACAAACCAAACCTTAGTGAAGCATCCTGTCAGAAATTACCAAGCCACACACACATCCACACACAACCCCACAGGAAAGATTAAGTATGGGGCCCCAACTGTTTGAGTCTGCCTTGCTCTCTGATCACCCTGCCTCATACACTTCCTTTAAACGCTTTCTCAAGAGCTGTGCCAGCTGCTGGGCCACACAGGGCTTGGGGAAGTGTTGGGGGCTTTTAATGTGGCTGCGAATGTTTCCCCAGAGCAGGAGTTAGCGGTAGCGTAATTACACACCCGGCACGAAGCCCGAATTCTACAGTCAGGGAGTAACCAGCTCTGCTTGCGTGTGTGTGTGTGTGTGTGTGTGTGTCTGTGTGTTTGTGTGTGACTGTTGATCGTTAGTATTGGAAAATGCCTCGGCCACAAAAAGGGGCTGCGGTCTCTCCCATCCATTAAAAACATGAAAGAACAAACCCCCTCTTCTCTGGAGAGAGGAATCCAGCAGACATAAACAGCCTGTAAAATGGAAAACTACATCTGCATTCATTTGTTTCCGCGCGTGATGGCCACATTTGGTAATCCTTACTGAAAATTCCTTCCAATCACCAGAGTCAGGCATTCACACATTCGACCAGGCCTTTGCTCATCTGTTTCTAGTGGAAAATCCATTCCACTGGAGAGTCTTCCTGGAGCAACTTGGGATTAAGGGTCTTGGTCAGGAAGCCAGTGGTGGTCAAATAAAAGTAGGATTCAAACCCATGACCTCTTGTTCCAGAGGCAGGTATTCTACCCACTAGGCCACCACCACCAACACGGGCCACTGCATCTGTAATATACAGTCAGTTACAGACAAACCTAGACAGACGGACAAATAAATAGACAGACAGATGGAAGATGAAAAGAATGGATGGATTAATAGATAATAGATGGATTAATGATTTATTATGCATTTATGTTTACATTTCATTTTGATGGTATATGACCATACGTATTGCATTTACCTGCTGGTGTAGGGACACATTCTAGCATGATGCACCACAGTGAAAGTCATTTAGACTTACAGAGCAGATTTGGGACAGGCATGAGGTGTGGAGGCACACAACAGGCGTATTTGTCAAATCCCTTAAGGTGCCTCCACAACAAAATAACATTTTATTTTAATTATTTGACTCAAAGATGCATAGAATTAAATATATGAAGATAGCCAGACAGCTGTAAACAAACTGTCCACACTGCTTGGTCCTCACCTATATCTTAAAGAATTTGGGGTAAATTGCCACTGCTGATTTCGCAATGTGAAGTAGTAAGGGTACATATAAGCTACTGGTTAGAATACCTTCAAACACCAGAAATAGGAAAGAGAGTCACAGCCTCACAGTCCTTGTGCGAACATCATTTGGGAATGGGCTAGTTGAGCACTGTAGATTAATGTTTTAAAAGTATGTTTGTTTTTAGTTCATGCTTTGATGTACACAAACCATTCAACTAGGCCTTGCATTCAACTACTAACACTGAGTGCCTGCGCTTCTAGAAAAACTGCACTTAGTTTATTCCACTGCTGCCGTCGACAGCAAAAAAGGAGAATTGACCTTTTGATGGAAAGATCTGTTTACCACCACTGTCAGCAAACTTTTCTGCTGGCGTGGGCATCATTTTCCATCATGGCTTCATTTAAAAGAGTGGAATATTGGGTTTACATGTACATGGTCCTTTGATTGCTGACATGTAAATGTTCCATTACAGATAGAGTTTAGGATGCAACACTGGTGTATTGCTTTATGGTTTATGCCCATGTTTTGATTTAATGAAAGCCACACTGTGTGTTTGTGTGTGTGTGTAGATTAAAAACAGTTTCACTGTCCATGGCTGTCTCCTGTTGTTAACTTCGTACCTTCGTGTAGAGCTGAACTTAACAAATACCAGAAAACACATTTTGGCCCGTAGGGAGTATTTGTGTCCGAGATGGATTTGTCATGCAAGTGGTGGGATTATAGAAGAAAGCGTAGTGTTTTTGTCGGGGTACGCCCCACACACAATTTAACACTGAGCCACTCTTGTTATCCAGTGTGCACATGGGAGCTGCATGATTGACATGGATTCAAAGCTTAGACACGCAACTGTCAGTCACTGGCACACACATTGCTAGCACTGCTCAGTGTGGGAGGGGTGACGTCCATTAGAGAGTAACTGAGAGAGCAAGGCCAGGCCAGGCATCAGGGTGTTTTAATTGAATCCGCTGAGACCCGAGCTAAAAATAAAGCCGGCCCACCTCTTGTGCCTTTTGATGTGCAAGGGAGGTGGAAAGAGCAGTGAAAGGTATCTGCGGAAATGTGGAAAAAATGTTCTAATTTGTCTCTCTCTCTCTCTCTCTCTCTCTCTCTCTCTCTCTCTCTCTCTCTCTCTCTCTCTCTCTTTCTCTCTCTTCTTTTCTTCTGCTCATGTATTTCCTTCTTCCTCCCTGTTCTTTTGCTTTTACTCTGTCTCTTTGCTTTTTTCACTCCCCCCCTTTGTCTTTCTCTCTCTCTATGTTGAATGCACACCCCCTTCCTCTATTAAGCTGAATACAGAGGTAAAACACCTTCTAATGTCACCGTTAGAAGTGCCTGTCCTCTGCCCTCTTTTATCTCATCTCCTCCACAGATTTTCCCCTCTTTGATCACCACTCTGAACCTGGTGCGTTTGATTGCACCTTTGTGCTTCAGATTTGTCAGTCCATTGAAATGCAAATGACCTGCTTAGTAACTTCCTTAAAAAAAAGAGAAAACACTTTTTAAAACTCCCATAGAAACTGTGATTATCTACCTCTGAATAGTCAGTAATTATTTCACACGTGTGCCACTTGTAGGTTGAAAGCATGTGTGTTTTGTGTGCGTCCGTCCTTCCTCCTGTCCTCGAGTGAGCTCAGGTAGTGTGTAAGACTCTTGCTATGTGGTCATGAACACTCTGGATTAGAATAAAGACATTGCTTATGCAACTGCATAGTTTAGTGATTTTCCTCTTCTGCACTCTTCAGATTGTGAAGGGCTTTTGTAGTGGAGCTGATGAGTAGAATCAGGTGTGTAAGAGCAGGGGAAAAAAACTCAGGGGTGTGCAGAGCCAGCTCCAGTAATTATATTAACCGTTTCTTCTTTCATTTCTTCTGTTACAGGATATTTATTTTCAGTTCTAGTTAATGTCAATGGGAAAACACAGGCAGAGATTAACAGTTAAGATGTACATATTAAACAACATAAAAAATATGATTCTGATTAGATACCTAGAGAAATATATTCTTGTGTAGTTAATGTGGCACATGTGAAGAACATGTGGAAAATAAATCTGCATGGACGCACAATACTGACCCAGTAATAGCCATAGCTGGGGCTTCTTTTAGTCACTCTTTGGCATCCTGAATATTCGGTTTTCATTTCGCATCTTACATTGCTTTTTTATTTCCTCTGAAACCTTTTTGGAAAGATTTTCATGTGAATGAAGCTGTCTGCTGAATCGCTTGTATCCAGCAGAGTGCAGGCTTGTACTTTGGACAAATGTTTACAGCGCTCCTCTGTAGTGCTGCATGAGGAATCTTCACCTCAACAGATGGCGCCTTTGAGACTGGTTGGGCTTTTGGCTTTGCTCTGAACAAAAGCTGTGTTGAGTTGTGTGGTCGCTCTGAGTGATGTATGAATTTGAACAGCATGTTGCCCATAAACTATACCAGCCTGTGTTTTCAGTGAAACCTTCTACTGACGATGAATACAAACGGAGCTAACCACTGCAGCTAATTTAATACGATGGAAAAGTCTTCGGCTCTCCCACAGAGTTTTTAAAAACACCCGATAATCATTTCAGATGCACAGCTCACTACCAAAAACACAAAAACAACCTAGCTGCATTGCTGGGCTATGATCTCATTGCCCTTCATGTGCAATTGAGTTTGTGAAATTGAGTGAAATGACTGAGTGGGGAGTGAACTGGAGTGAATAAGCAGCAGGGGATAGCTGGAGATCACAAGCCTGTGCTCCGGCTCTGCTGACAGTCTCCCCTCTGCTGACCGAGAGTTGCCCTGAAGGTATATTTACTCCCAACAAAATGATAACCCATGTACTTTTAAAGTAAGCTAGTACATCAAAAACATCTTTAGTAGAAGCAATAAAGAATCAGGTAGTAAAAGTACTCAAGGACTGAGTTCCCTATAGAACTGCAGTGGAACATCTCTGTACTTTCACCTTTAGCACAGGAACTGCAACTATTTAAGCTCTGCCTTTCAGTGTTTGTGATATTTTACTCTCTAATAAAATGATAATGCTCAATGAAAGGGAAAACAAACCCAAAACTAACAGAGGAGAATGAAATTAAACTCAAAAGAGGATCATCCTGTTAGCTGGCCCAGGATGGCTATATGGGTAAATGCAGTAAATGGTAAATTCCACTCTACACATCTATTATTGTTTGGAAATAGAAAGAAAGGTAAAAGTCCAGCAAATCTGGTTACATATAAAAATGATTCTGTAAATGTAATTACCTGCTTGTGGTTAGCAGGGCTAGCTGCTAGATCAAGACCATGCTAGCCTCAGTGCTACGTGGAAGCAGTTTTTCCTCCCACAGATTTGCAGTAAGGCTGTTAAAGGTTACAGCTGGGATCTAATGAATGTGTTGAGAGCATAAGAACAAATTAATAAGCATGTGGCTGGGGAGGCAGGGCAAACATCTGTGGGACATTCAAGTGCGCCTCTAATAAAATGGTATTAAATTAAATGCGTTTTTATGCTCAAATTTTTTCACGTCGTCAACTTTTGTACCTCAGCAGTTGATCTAAGTTCTGCTGATACGCATTTACAAGCTGTTGTTGGAGGTTTTGTGGCGGTGGCTGAGATTTATTGAACAGTTTAGCCCTGGACGGCAGGTTTGTTAGCAGGAGAGCAGTAATCCAGTATGTGCCCTCCCCTGCGGATCACCAGAGGAGCTTGTCGGAAAATCACTGATGTCTTTACAAATATTTACTTTTACCCTGCAACATCTGCTATATTTATTGTTTTAAAATCCCCCCTCACCGCTAAGCTAGGGATTGGAGTGTCCAGATGTTCCCAATAAGGCCTGCTAGCTTAGCTGTGCTGGAGCAATAGAGGAGCCCTTGGGCTTGTAGGGCATTGTCCCACTCTCTTTAGCCCACAGCTCTCACCCTGCCTTGCCCTGTCTGGCTGGACGGGGGCTCTGGAAGGCACCTAATATTAAAAAGTGCTTTGTTGTGGTTTGGCTTAAGATGATTAGGATTTGTCTGGTATGTTTCTGCATGTGCCCATGGACATCTCTGTGCTAGCATGTGATCTGAATGCAACAGTGGGTATTTCTGTGGAAGACATTAATGATTTATACGGTGCTTGTTAGCCGTGAGAGACGTTTGGAATAATAATAAATCCCCACAAGATGTTTAATCAGCAGATACCTTTGGATTGGAACAGCAGGACCTGCGTGGTAAATGGGCATCCTGCAGCTTCGTGAGCGTGTGTTTTATCTCTTCCCCCTTTTCCTAGTCAAACGTGCAGGGTTACAGGATGGATGGGCCCCCTCTATGGGTCTCTGTGGACCCCCTAACCTGCAGTGCACATTCTACGGTTCCGGATCCATTAGAGCTGCTCTATGTACATGACCCACTACAGATATGCTATCTTGTGCATACCCAGAGAACAGCAAACAGCAGGCCTGCAGAGGGCAGAGCAGGAGGTCAGGATGGGGGGATTTCCTACATAAATGCCCGTCAACAAAAGCAGACCTCTTGTAAAAGCATGTGTCAACACCTGTCTGCAGTGGGTGTGGGTGTGGACACTCTAAGAAAATGAGAAAAACAGGATAAAGTTAGGACCCTTTGAAAAGAGCTTTCTACTAAAGCAGTAGAAACATACACATCCTGCCATGCTTAAGACATTTACTTCCCTCTTATACGCTCACTTATTATAGAATGCTTTGGTGTGTGCGTTAAGCCTTTGTAAATGTATAGCTATTTTTGTTTCTACATACTTAACGCGTTTATATGGTTTGTGTACATGTATGTATACCTGTATCTGAATTGAAGTGGTGAGTACATGACAAAAATTTCAAACAGTCGAGGGACCCGGCAGCCCTTTAGCAAGAAGAAAGAGGAGGGGAGGGGATTGGGGCAGTGGAGGGGTGCATGTGTGGAGTAAATTATTTGTACTGGCAGATGTTCACAGACCCAAATATGCATGAGTTTGTGGACCTGGGAGTTTTCAGCTCCTGCCAAACTCGTCTTGTGTTTTTTCTTTTTTTTCTTTTTCTTTTTTTTATGATGCATGCAGGAGCAGTTGTTATTCTGGCTGTTTTACAGCAAGCATTCATCTGAGCTGTCATCACCTCCAACCGCTTTGGTGGAAATTATTTCACTCCCTTATTAAGGGAACTCCAGTGAAACATTACCGGCGGCGGCGGGGTCAACATTCTTGGCGGCTCTGTCATCACGCTGCCGCGCTCTGCTGGTAGACTTTCTGGCCCATGGATGGGCTGAAATGTAAACCTCAGACGAAACACGCAGGGCCTGTGAAGTGGAGGAGCTGAAGCACCACCTCTAACATGCAGCCCTCCCTGGTATTTTTATCATACATGCAGCTGTCGGTGCATGAAATCCTTTACGGCAGGCGTGGATGAAATCTGTCTCGCCTTGTAATTTGATTCCATGTTGAGGGGAACTGGTGCTGTTCAGAAGTTTCTCGATTGAGGAAAGTTATTTGGTTGAGGACTTGCAGTGGTCAACGGCGAGCTGCAGTGGAGAGGTTTTTTGTGAATAATTTGCCTTCATGGCCTGAAAGAAAAGATGCATTCATATCCAAGTCATTGATTGTTCCTGCGTTTTAGTGGTGTGAAAAGTCTGCCGCTAAGTGCTCGGTCAGACTGACCATTGTGTTTTAAAGCATTCCACATTCCATTTCTGGACCACATGCTTCCAATCATGGGCCAAATGTGGAAAATGTGTGTCATATGAATGAAACGCCCATGAGTTTACTCTACCACTGTCTCTTGATGAGACAGCGAGAAGTGCTCAATGTGTGTTAAACTCAGATGTCCATTATGTTTATACTGCCTAGCTGTCAGAAATCATTTTTGACATCTTCCTCTGCTGATCTATTGTGATGCAATGTAAACTGCATAACTATTCAGTATTTTATGCCCACAGTGACCTTTGGTCCCTGCTTCTGCACAGAGGCACAGCTATTTTGTCTCTGTCAGGGCCTTAACCTTTAGCAAATGTCACGCTGATGGGGTGCGTGAATGCCATAACAATGGCAGTCATGTAATCAAGTAATCAGTAATGCCCAGCAAATAAAAGAAAAAAGAATGCATAATTATAATTATAACACATCCAGACAGAGGCTTGCTGACATGCGGGTTGCGACTAAAGTGGGGAGGAAAATGACTGGGAGCTGTTTCTAGAGGAGGGCTTTTGGCAGCCTGCCATGCGGTGCCTCTTCCCTCGAGGCGTCTTACTCACCAGTCAGAGAAAAGGAGAATTACACATATTAAAGAGGGTAAACGGCAGTAATCACTGCACTGGGAGGAGGCTGGAGGAGTCATCAGGCCATCTGAATGTGCATGGAGAGCTGTGCAAAGTATAAAGGAGGCTCAATCCATTTTTCACACACAAACACCAGCATACTGCAGGGAGGAAACATACTTCACAACTCATCCTGTAAAAACTGTCCCTGCAAGCCCAGGGAGAAGAGATCCAAGGTTTGTGCAGATGCTCAGGAAAAAAGTCAGCACATTGTAATTACTATGTAATTCCCATTCCCTCCACCTCTGTACCTCCAAATTAGTAACTTTACAGAAGATTGGAAAAACATTCTTGACATATATTGGAGGTTAATGTAAAAATATGCATTTACAAGAAATGATGGAGCTTTTCACCTGATCTGCTTATGATGAAATTTCCAAGAAGTGTAAAGACACCTCATATTCAGATTATGTAAAAAAGTAAAATAGAACAAAACAGAGGTACACATTTTACTACTGTCTTTAACCATTTGCAGCTTCACCAGCAAAAACGAAATACTGTAATTGATTTTAGCTATTTAATTACTCATAGATCTTTCATAGATTTTCTGTGTGTAAATGTATTACTACATTTGTACTTATATAAAGACATGGGTTTTTATAGTAGTTGGAATTACAATAATTTTTTTGTCTCTTCTCACGAAAAAGAGAGAAAATAGGTGGAACTGGAGATTCAAAGTGATCAATGTATTATGTAAATACAACATAAATCTAATTATGGAATGTATAAATATACAACAGTAATAATATGTAGTGTTGCCATGGGAATAATAATACATATCACAAAAAAGTTCTTACCTATAATGGAAGTCAATATAAACTATTTTTATCCAGTGTTTAACTTTTATATAGGTCTATTAATTCTAAATATTTCCACAGACTGTGAAGGGCAACTGTTTTGAAGTTTTGTATAAAAATGGAATAGAGATACAAGTTTTAGCACTTTGAGCACCATTTTAAACATATGAAAGGTAATTAGGTTTATTAATATACAACAAGTATATATCTAAAGGCTACTTTACAGCAGATGCATATGTCTGGATCCATTATTCACAGTGAAAATATCAGTAGACCATATTAGTACAAAAGCACTGTCTGTTTCAACCCTGGCCCTGATATGTTCATCCTGGGTGGCACCTTTTACAGCTCTGGGTCGTGAGGTTTTATTGTGGCCCTGCCCAAGCCGTCTTTCTGAAAACACTGATCCCCAGGTCACCCTGCTTGCCTTGGCAGTGGCTGCAGGCTCGTTTTGCGAGGGGCGGCCTGTTTGTTTGTTTGGTCAGCGGCGCTGGCTCGGTGAGAGGTGTGTTTGCCGGGTCAGTGGAGCGGAGCAGGACGACCTGGAGGGTCGGAGAACAGCTCAGTTCCACACTCCTGTATTTATCACTCGTCTTCCTTGTGTGTGTTCCTTAGTCTTTTCTCCGGATGTGCTGGCGAAGGGGATAAAGGCTGCACTAGGGTGGACCACCAACACCTTTAGTGGTGCTTTTCTCCGTGAGCATTTAGATAAGAGGTCCTGGAAGAGCTCCAGATGAGTTAGCTGCGGGACGAGCCTCTGACACACACCAGCTCCTCGAGGGAACCACAGGCATCCATAAATATTTAGGCACCAAAAGAAGTTTATGGAGCTTGTTGTAAAAGGATTTATGGTGGGCGGCAAGTTCGGCCAGAGTTGCGATGGAGAGTGGATGGGGGGGTGGGGTGTATGTGTGTGTGTTTGTGTGTGTGAGTGTGTGGGGGGGTGTTGGAGCTTTTTAGTGCTGAAGTTTAATGCACCACGGCTGCAGGGGAACGCAGCTCCTTGATGCCGTAACACCAGCACTCGGCCTAAAGGGGCCTGATCCAAACAAGCACTTAAAAACCAAGAACACAAACAGCACATCTGTGCACGACCGACTTTTTCACAAAACAGGTGTGAGCTAATAAAAGACTCTTTACCTGCTGTGGGAGGAATTCCATGCTGGTATGCCGAACACATCAACAGTTGTCCAAGGCCTTATTAGGACAATGCAGGAATCATCTGCCTTCTATGTGCATCATGAGCAGTTTTATTGCTGTGTGAATGGTGGCCTGTGGCCCTGTGCCGGCTTTGGTCTGCCTCTGTGCTTATTTGGGAAGAGCAAGTTCTTTGAAGGGTCTTTATGACATCCAGACTCAATGAAAAACTAAATTGGCAGCTATTAGTAGCTGATTCATTGCCACTCAGTCTACAGGGAAATACTTTCCATTCGCACCGGGTTTACATGAGTGGAGAGAAGACCTAGCCCTTGTGTATTTATAGATACTGTTATTGACATTACATTTTCTTCAGTTCATGCTGTTCATATTGCTTTTAGTACATTTAAATCTATTTGAGGACATTCAGAAGTCACTGTATATCATGTACAAAACATTCAATGCTTCTTGTAATGAACAACAAAGGTCCACATATGGGCTCCCACTTCAGTTAGTTTCATTGTAGTTACAGAATATCTTAATTTACTAAATAACACAACATTAGTAACTTCACTGTAACTTCAGTAGTTACTGAATACATTCCTCAATATTGGTAACTAAATAGAAGGGCTTCTGCTTAAGGGCATCATCTATCCTTTAATAACTCATAGTAGTTACTGAATGACTTTTAATAATTACTGAATAATCTGAAGTAGTTTAATAACTCACAGTAGATGCTTTGAGACTCAAGCCAGTTACTGGATAACTCATCACTTACTGGATTTGTTTAAGTGAATATCTTACTATTGATACCTAAAATAAAATCCAGCAATTTAACAACTTTGTTTTTAGTGATGATGTATTCTTTTTAATATTTGAATCATTTTACTCTATTTTTCCAGTTTGAGTGTCCTGTATTGGGCCATAATCATTTTCGTATTTCAGAGTGGTGGCATTTTCTTTTCGGAATCATTTCCCCTTCAAATTGCAGCAACAGGGAAATTGAAATGCTTCATTAAAGTCTGGTCAGTTCTGTTTCATCTGACCCAGTTCAGGGAAAATGGTGAAATTGGGGTCACATTTAAAGTTCTCCCATGCATCCGATGCAAATATCACAAGGATTGAGCAGAATTTGTCAATTAATGAAATCGAGTTGACCCCAGCCCAGCCTCGTGTCAGGGCTATATGTGAAAGTCAGGCCAAGATTTAATGAATCTAAACCTTCAGACAATCACGTGTGTAATATCCGGCCGCGGAGCTAAAAATCCGCTCTGTTTTCTTTGTCAGTTTGTCAGACAGTAGCATAATAAAAGAGGGACTAAGGCTAGTCTTTGATATCAGGAAATATGAATTATTGAGCCGTCTGAAGATGAGGCTTAAGATTACATCAGATCCTATCTCAGGCAGACATCACATAATGAAAGAGATTTATCATTTTAATATGTGCATGTCTGTGCTGTAAACAGAAGCTTGTGTTAGTGGAGACTCCAGGGATGGCACTTATTGGTGAGGGAGCTCCAGGTCGGTATGCTCATATTCCACCTGCACCACATCCATTTTCATTCTCCTCACCTTCTCCTCGTACTAGTTAATTGGGTTGTCAGTCACACTTGTTCACCTCTTTTATTTCTTTTATGCCTGTTTTTTCTACTATTTCTGTTATATGTTATAGCAGGTCTTTCCCTCAGCATACATCAGGACCACCTATGAGAGACTGAGGGCTACACACACTTCATATGATGTGAATGAGGCCAGTTGTTTCAAGCTTCAAGATATTGCAACCACCGAAAAATAGCCTGACACAATTATTCCTACTCCTGCCCTCAAACCAGCCATTGCTAACAAGAATAAAACTTCATTTAGATTTCTAATAATTGCCAGTGGACTTTTATAGAGCTGGCTGCTGCAACATGACTGTGCACTAAATTGAAATATTAAGATGGGAAGAAGACAACAAAACTACAATGCAGGCCAAACTGAAAAAGGTTAAATAAGCTTGACAAATATTTGAGAAGTGAACTCAGTGTATAAAGTTTTGTCCCCTGGGATTCAGACAAATATTTCGCTATCCACAAGAAACTGGCAGCATTGACAAGAGCCTCAGGCCAAATAAATATCCCCTGTAGGTTCTGGTTGAGACACTCCTCCACATGTCAAGAATGTTAAAGGCCAGTGCTCTTAAGTGCATGGGGAGTTCATGGTAGAGATACCATCAGTTACACCATAATCATCTGATTCATTGTCAATCATTTATTATTGGCTCGACTCAGGAATGAAGCTTTGTCTTTGAATCATCGAGTTTCAATTCCAACTAACTTTTAATTAGCATTTTGTTCTTAGTGCCATGACATTTCTTCCATTGTTTCTCAGTAGCACTCTACTCTCACCACCCACTGCCTGCCTGTCTCTCTCTCTGTTCCCATTCGCACCATTCTCCACAGCATCTCCATTTTTCAACAAATTATGCTGGCTTATCTTGTGCTCAGAGCAAGTTTGTCTCACTTCACAGGATGCTAGATCTGCCTGTCTCTCTATTTTCTGTCTTTTTTTTTCATTCTCATCTCTCTGGCTGTGCCCCAAATGTCACCCTGCCCACTCCTCCTCCCCTCCAGTCACATCCATCCATCCCTCTCTCCTGTGTTCCTCTGCGGGGGAGGTCAGAGGTCCTTGCTGCAATAGATTGCCAGAAAATCAAGAGTGCTCATTATCCTGTTAACTGTACATTTATCAGACAAGACGGCGGGGCTGAAGCGCCTGGGCCATCATTAAGTTTTAATAGAGAGCGGGTAAAAACAAGAGGAAGCAGTGCTGAAAAAAAGGGGTGGGGGAGCAGGAGTGGGAAAGCAACATTTCTCTTTAATGTCTCTGATAGCTCTGACAGGATTATTAATCAGGAAACTAAAAGAAATTTCTGGACCTTTTGCTCCTGGCTTCCTCACTTTAGAGTCTTTTAGCTAGCACCATTCCGGAGCAGCAGTGGGGTTGCGAGGTCCACCGCTAATTGGTTCTACAGGGTTTTGAATAACAATGAGCTGAGCCCAATTACTGAGCCACAGAGAGGTAGAGATGAGAAGAGTGTGGGGGAGCACACCAGGCCTCATATGGGGGGGAAGGAAAGGGTGGGATGGGGTGGAAGTTGGGGGTGCTGTGTTTCATCCTCTCTCTCTCTCTCTCTCTCTCTCTCTCTCTCCCTCCCTACCTCCCTCCCTCCTTCATGTTCTGTGAGGGTATTAATGAGATTTCCAAATCAACACTGGCACGCACTCTAATGGAGGGCTGTGCTCAACAGCAGCATTCCTGCAGGACCGCTTCGCCTCATTGGCCATTCCATTTGAGGAAGCTATTTCACTCGTTCTCTGGGAATAGTTATTTTAATGTCCCAGATATATTCTTTTTGTATTGCGTGTTCATTTATTAGTGATGTATTTTTTTGCAACCTCCCTTCATTGTATCTCACACAGAGAATCCAAATGAAAGTTTCTTGGTGATAGGATCTAAGTGATCTTCACAGACTCCTTAATGTGCTTTTAATCTCCTCCCCTGCTTTGCAGCTGCTTCATGAGCTAAGAGGTCACGTCTCAATTTCCCTAACACACCACTGTTATACAATCTTACACTGAAGGAGGAGTCAAGAATGTGGTTCCTCTCTAATAGCACCAGCTGACCAGTTTAATTGGAGAGGGAGTTCTCGCCAGAAGATGCGCTGTAAAATAATTAACGAAATCCACAAAAATTCCAACAATGGCAAGGAAACCCAACTAAATATTTTTTTTACAAGTTGACCTCTCACATTAGATGGTTATGGCTAGTTTGTTAACTTGTATTGGGCCTGAACTTAAATGTCATCTGACATATGTGATAGTTGTCAATTTATTGATATTAATAGTTTCCACACATTTTCCTGGATGTAGAGTTTTTTACATCCCCATTGTTTGTGAACTGCACAT
>JBBKCR010000018.1:2844356-2879379 GCA_037577295.1 Ladigesia roloffi
ATCCCCTTCATTTCCCTCCATCCATGTTTTTACTACTCTCTCTCTCTTTCTCTCTTCCTCTCTCTCTCTCTCTCTCTCTCTCTCTCTCTCTCTGTCTCTCTCTCTCTACCCTTCCATCACATGGGAAAACTTTATTATGCCTCCCTCTGACAGCAAAGTATACGGATAAAAGATAATTGCCTGGCTTGACTCCCCCCACCCGCCCCCATTGATATGAAAATAGGATTTGAATTATTCACCGAGGTTTAAAGGTTAGTTGAAGGTTATTACTTGGGGACAGGAATAAAGGGAGGAGAAAGAGCTCTCTGCACATTGTTCGGCAGCAGGCAGACGAGACGTCAGTGAAAGGCTAATTTGCAGTGCACGCCGCAGTGGCCTCTCATGAATAAGCCCCAAAGCCTCTCAGGAGATTTTAACATGGGAGAAGTCAATTATTTATAAGCAAATTATGTTCATCTTTTTTTCCTCCCTCTTTACTCCCCCTCGGCTCCCTCCCTCCCTCACCCTTTGACAAAAAAAGCCAAGAAAAATTCAGCCTGTAAATACAACTTGGTGAGCGCTTTCTCCGTTCTTCCTCTAACTGCTTTACTCATGCTAATTTTCTGACTTGCTATTTTACTTTCCAGCTCAGCCAGGCATGGCGGAGGATAATAAGCGGCCATCTTGGAGAGGGAGGTGTCCGCTGAGATTGCCTTCGACATAAATCAGATCAGTTGAAATGCTAGCAGCTTTTATACGGCTTGGATAATGGAGCTTAGAATACAGTGGCCTTAATAAATCATTCTCTTTGTTACTCTCTCTCTCTCTCTCTCTCTCTCTCTCTGTCTTTCTCTCTCTCTAGTTCGGCGGTTGGTCCCTCTGTTCTTACGCCATGCTGTATCACCATAGCAACCATGCGTGCAGGTACTGTGCTTTAGCAGGGAGTCATGTTGAGCTGCGTGATGGAGACAGACAGCCCCCCTCCTTCCCTATCACACACACACACACACACACACACACACACACACACACACACACACATACATACACAGCCTCAGTCACAGAAATGTGTTCCTATATTTCCAGGGTATGTAAATAGACATCTGTATACATTTATTTGAAATTACATTTATTTGTGGTTTGTCCTGAAATTTGATATTTTCTTCTGTTTGTAAAGTACTTTATTTATAACCAGAATGAAAAATGCTCTCTAAATTTAGATGATGTTTAGATGATGATTATTATTGTTGTTGTTGTTAATGTTACCTAAACAGAATCCTAATATTTAACCTAATTTACCATGTTTTCCTCAGTAGAGCTGGACGACAGTGTGGTAGGAGTCTAGTGGCTAAAACGCTTGCCTGTGATCTCGATGACCACAAATTTGCAGGTTCAACCCCCCGTTCTTTTTACAACTGTGCCCTTGAGCAAGACATTTAAACCTCTGTTGCTCCAGGGCGACTGTCCCTGTAACTAATGTAAGTTGCTCTGGATAAGGGTGTCAGGCTGAATGCTGTAAATGTAAATTATGTGTTATGGGGATGCTATCAACATGCTGATGTTTTACTATCATTCTGGGGACCGTTGGTCCTCACAAAGATTAAAATACATGAACACACAAACACACACACACACACACATTCATATACACTCACACACAGCTGACCCCCACCCACCCCCCTTGGAGCACAATGACCTGAGTGCCAGGAGCCAAGTGACCTGAGGAGGTTTGTTTATGGAGATGTGTTTATGTTCTTATATAGCTCCCTGTGTCTTTGTCTCAGCCTCATTTGCATGTTCCCACGCAGAACTCCCCCTCAGCATGCGCCAAGCGTCTCCTTGCCTGTTTGCCTCGCCTGCCTTGTCAATCCTCCAACCAGTTTATGATACCCTCTTCAACCCCCTCCGTTCTTTTGTCGCTGCACATTTTCTGACTTGTTCATTTTAACACTTCCACAAAAAAACTTTTTATCGATTTAGGTTGTGATCATGCTTTTCAGCAGCTGTATGTGTTGTTTGTGATTATGTCTCTTGCAGTGCCCAGCTAAGCACTTGTTTACATAGTCTGCAGGTGTATAATTGTGCAACTTTTGATAAAGGTTCCTTTGTTCTGAGAGGGCATAAATGGTTGTTTTACATTCTTTTGCTGAAGCGCCGGAGTCATTAGATGCTGAAGATGTGTTGGCTTGGGTGCATGTGGGTGATTTAATGCTTTAAATGAAAGAGTAAGTGCATCAAAGAGCCACAAGATGAGAAAGTGATTTAATTACACTCCAGGGAAGGTACGCTTGAGCTATATGCCCCTGTTTATGTCTATTCCAATATCTCACTTCTGTTTTTTCTCCCTTTGCATTTTTCTGTGTTTGGCTGTACATGATTAGCTCGTTTTAAATGGTCTATGACTTGAAAAACTGAATTTTGTATACTTTACATAAATCTATGTATCCTGCTTGTTAATGCTGTTGGAGCAAGGAATTGTAGTAAAATTATATTAAAATAGGCAGGTACAAATTGAATTAAGACTGTTTTTGATGTATTAAACCACACACACAGCATGAGTGGACCTCAGGGGAAAAATATGAAAGATAAGAAAATTGTAGAATGTGAACCCTTTAAATTAGCAAATGACTAATAGCATAACGTCTGAAAGGCTGAAGTCATGATCCGATTTAATTACACCTGTTACCACCATCCTGCGAGAGTAAGGCCTCATCTTGATAGTCACCCTATGTCCTTCTCAGCACAAGCGAATCTATTTTCTCCAAATACCGCTGCGCTTATCAAAATCAATCAGCCGTGAAACCCATTTTCCTCTGGAAATATGGGTCATTTTGACTTCATTTGGCAGAGTCTGCTTCATAATAATTTGTTGGCAGCATTCTGGCAGGAGATGTTGGGGAGGCTTTGTTTCTGACAGCTTCTCAACAGATCATTAGTTGAAAATAAGGAAGTGGTGAGAGGCCTGCCTGGTGCACTCTAGCAGAGAGGCAGTTCCAGATGGCAGAGCAATGCTCCGCAAAGCAGATGTGCTGAAATAAGTATGCTGTGTGCCCGCTGCAAACTATTTTGCTTCTTCAAATTGAGCATAGCATTCTCCTTAGCATACTTCACTAAGAAAACACACACACATATATTGATGCCTTCACTCAGGGAAGGTCATGGCAGACTGACCCGACATTCCACAACAAACACCCACGTTTAATGCTTCCAGGTGGCTTTGTAATGTTCCAAAATAGAACTGACAGGCCAAATGAACCAGGGTGAACAACAGAAAACATTCCGGAATGGTAAGAATGGGAGAAAAATGTTTTAGAAAGCAAATGAACATTCTAGAACAACGTCAATAGAGGGAACATTCTATGTTAACGGAGCAAAAATATTCAAAACAGCGTGATTGGAGAAGGACATTCTAGACCTTGAAAGTGAAAGGAGGTGAACATTGTAGAACCATGCAGATTAAGAAGAACTAGAACAGTGTAAATGGGAGGAAAACATTCTGACCAGGAAGATTATGAATGGAGGATAGCAGTCTAGACATGTGAATATTTAGAAGAAGAACATTTTAGAACCATCTGGATGAAGTAGACATTGTGCAACATGTGAACAGAGGATACTAATTCTAGAACAGTGAGAATGTGAATAAACATTTAAATAAGGAGAACATTGCATGCCATCAAAAAAATTCAGGAACATTGTGAATTAAGGAGCATATTCTAAAACAACATCCATGGAATGAAAATTCTAGCATTGCATGTTTATGTTTATGATTATGTTTATGGCATTTAGCAGACACTCTTATCCAGAGCATCATACATTACTGCTTAAGTAGTCTATGTCTGTTTTTCACACCTGTAAATGAATAGATGGAGGACAGACTGGTTGGTGAAGAATAGTGTAGAACAATTTGACAGGAGAAGATTCTGCCATCAGTTTGTTTTATTGTTGCAACCCTATTAATAATTCAGTGTTCAGATTTCTTGGTGTTGGATAATATTAGGTAAGTGTTTTCACATTCTTACATGGTTCTATATGCTAGGTGCCCCCAGTGTGTTGACAGTGATCTGAGGTCCAATTCTTTCTCAGCAGGTGAACCCCAGAATGATACTTTCCCAGAATGCTAAAAATGTGAGATCCATTCCAACATCTTAGCCTAACTCCTTTGTGGGACCTCCATATCGTCACCCCTCACCCCTCTGATTCCTGCTTTTGTTGCGGGGTCAGGCTGAAGACCTTTCACAGCAAGGAAGGGGTCGCTGTCTTAACTGAACAAACACACACTGCCTTGTTCCACTGTTTACCAATCCAAAGACTTCATCATCAGTGCAGCTTAGTGTGCTGTTTTGTGAGTGTATATGTATACACAACACACACACACTATATATATATTTTTTCCCTATTTTATATAAACAATATCTCATTGCTGCCATATCAAAAACTTAAAGAGAACATATTTCACATTGTAATATGTCATGATGAATGGTCAGATACAAAAATGATTGGAAATAAATACATTTTTGTTCCTCCTACCTCCTGTAAAGTTACCTTGCCCATGACAATTTGATGAACACAGTCATTCTGACAGATTTCAATATGAGGCTGAAATGAAAAGAAAAAATCTCTTGCTGTGCAGACTAAGCTTTGAATGATAGCAGAGGCATTCTGTATAGTAGGTACATTTGTGTGGCCACCCCAGCCATATAACCCATTTTGTCGATTCTCTGAGTGTAAGTATGCTCTATTGAGATCATGCTTCTGCAAATAATAACGTGCAATTACTGGAATAAAATGCAAATGTTTTGATTGATTTCTTCAAACATAAATCAAAGTAAATAAATCAAAATTGTGCCCTAACATGAGATTCCTGTGGAGAATGTGTATGATAAATCAATGACCAAGCAAAAGATCATTTTAATTATAGATAGTAATAATTTTGTTTACTAGATAATAAAGATATTATCTATAGGATGGAGACCTACTTTTTGATGGTCTGCTGCTGCAGCCGCTATTTCACTCCTGATGAGGGTCCCAGCTGGCTTGGGTTGATGTTCTTGTTCTTTAAATCAGGTACTTTTTCTAGAGCTTAACAATCAAATGTTTCTCGAGGAGTTTAGTGGTGATCACTGATGTCCCTGTATCTCTTCTTCTCACTCCATCTCTCCTTCCCACAGTCACTTACCTCTCTGACAGGACAACAATAAAAAAAGCCTGAACTCTTTCCATCTTCGGTCATGCCAAGAGGCACTTCACTGGGGACTTTTGCCCGCTGCTGCAGAGCGCTTGTCTGATTACTGGCTGATCGATACCTGGCCTGTCTCCCTGACTGCTGGCACCGGAAACAATGTGATGCCTGGAGTTGTGAGTGTGACATTGACTGGACCCTGGAGGGGCTGCCTCAGTATCACTCTCTGAGAAATGGCCCTACTATTAACTCTGCTGGCCTCCACTGCTCGGTCACCGTTAAAACGGCAGCCAGGAAGAGGAATGCATATTAGATGACAGTCAAATGCCCTTTTAATTGTCCTCTTCGATTTTAATTGTGAAAATTAGTCTCTTTTCCTGTGCTGGTGCCAGAGTGATCATTGAGGAAATGAATCCTCTCTGCTCTTCCTGACATGAATTCCGTGGTTTTACTGATGCAGTACTACAGATACAGTGTTTCCCATATACAGCTTCTGTTAATCACCAGCATTGTTTGAATAGCAGAAGCTGGTTTCAGAAGCATTGGCATCATTGGTTAAGATGGAATATAACCCATTGCTTGAAATTGAAAAATAGTCCATGCACTGCACAATTTAGCATGAATGCTGTATTTTGTAGTGATTCTAGCTTGAAACTACCTGTCATTGTCAGACATCAAGCAGAAAAAACATTTAAAATGCAGGCTGCAGAACTCCACTCCAACATAAGAGATAAGATAAACCTTTATTAGTCCCACATGTGGGAATTGTGCAAGTTTTTATACAAATGTGTAATGATGGGTTATCAAAAATCAGTGTCTGATATAAAGGCTAGCAAAACTAATAACCAACAGTAACAGTAAACTGTTCACCACACCTCCGTTCTAATATTATGACCAAGAAACTTTTGTATACTGGTCTATAAACATAACTGAATGTCATATAAATGAGGATCCTAATGTTATATAAATTAGGACAGTGCTGTAGGACATCCACCTTTATAGAATGTAGCCTTAGCCTCTAGAACCAAGGCACAGGAGGGCGCTCATATAGATAAAAAAAACTCTCCAGTAAAGTTCCATCAACATGTTTTAGATGTAACAGTTGTGAAGTTGGGGACACTTTTATACTTCTAAATTGTATAGTGTACTTTTTCTACTGTCCTGTTGGTATGGTATTTTATTGTATTCTATTGTTCTTACCTTTTGCTGCTCCTGTTTTTGTTCTGTCCACTTTCTGCCATGACACAAATGCAAATTTCCCACTTGTGGGACTAATAAAGGTTTATCTCTTATCTCTTTCAGTTTCCTCCACTGAACAGACAGTTACCAACCTTCCTCTCCATTTGTATATTGTATATGTTGTACCTGTTTATGCCCCTGACTGTGTTATGTCCTGTGTATTTTATGCTTTTCTCAGCACTTACATGGAACAATTGTTGCATCCTTTTGCATGATATGTTAACAAAATGTATTGGGGAACAATCCCTGATTCCAGTCCCCCCCCACTGTGGTTTATAATTGTGCCACATTGCTACATATAAAATTTTTGCCCTATGTATTACTTCTTTGCTCACTGACATTTCTGGTGTATAAAGTCTTGCCCTCATAGTTTGCGGTTAGTCCCTTAAATAATGGTGTTTTCTCTGTGCTGACCCTCGCTGAGCTGATGTCTCCTGTCTGATGTCACCGTATCTTCTCCCCCCCAGATCCACTGGGGCCAGGTTACTGTGTCGAAACGCCCACAGATTTGTCCTCTGGCCTTTTCCCGTCGTGTGGCTGTGTGTGCTGTCCCTTTTCCTGCCCTTTGTATGGGTCACACTGCTTATCTCTCCATCAGCGGCAGCCCGGGTAAATTTTACAGCTTCCATTATTTACGGCTGAGCCAGCGTCTGCCTCTCTCTCTCTCTCTCTCTCTCTCTCTCTCTCTCTCTCCCCATCTCTTCCAGGCCCCACTCGTCCTATTGAACGCTTTATTGTCTCCCCACCATTTCCTTGTTTGAAACAATATAGCCAGGGCTGTTCTTATTGATTCCAGTGGATTGTGCCCTTGGTAAGTGCTCCTTTGAGTCTGGCAGCTATATTAAGCCATCGTTCCAGCAACGGATGACAGCCCTCCTTAGATCGCTGGCTGCCCTCTAATAGCCCTGGTATTACTCATATGTTAATTGATTGGGCAGCGGAAGAAGGGGCTGGTTGTGCGAGTGGAAACAGCTCTTCTGAGAACGGAATTTAGGCGCTCAGGGCTTGGACTTGAATAAGTTGCAAAGAGCCAAAGTGAATCTAAGGTCAATCAGCTGTGCAGAGAGGGAGGAATTATTTCTGATGATTAAATTGATCTGAATTACCCAAGCGTAGTAATAATCTACTCATCTTCTATGTGCAACCTTTTATATTCTCTTTCCCAGCATGCACCATGTGTCATCGCTGCACAGTTCTGTGTAATCACACGCAGGGGGCAAACATCGGATTCGCTTATCGCAAATCGATGCAGCAGAACTTCCAGCGGAAAGGCTCGTAGGTACAGGGCTGTTTTATTCTGGAAAACACCCCAACCATGTTTTTGGGGTGTGTGTGGGCTATAGAGGCTGCTAAAGTTGTGAAGAGTTTGCCTCAGCCAGAGTTTGTCAGCAGTGCTCTTACAGCCCAAGGCCCTCTTAGCTCCAGTGCAGTGCAAAACAAGTGCCAGCATGTTCCTTTGTCATTTAATAACAACACTGGTTTCCCTTAAAAGAACCACTTTTCTAAATGAGATTGTAAAATTTTGTTGCTCTTGTATTTTTCTTTCACAAGTGTTCTCATGTTGTTTCTGTTTCTGTTCGTTGCGTTACACCAGGCTCCTGGAGGAACATTGTTTTGTTTCCATGTGTTCTGTGTGTATAGTTGAACACATTTAACTTGACTTGAACTGAAATTAATTGTGAACATTTAGACCCTTGTTAATGTTTAAAGACCCTACAGATGATGGAAATTTTCTAGGAAAAAACATTGAAATTCATGAGAAAGTTTACACTGACTGAAGGTTCTTTAAGTCTGTAAAATATTTTTCACACTTTAGGGAAGCAGGAGTGTTTGTTCATTTGCCTTGTTCAAAGAATCCTTTACAGCACCTTTTTCTCCAAACTATTGCTTCAAAGGAACTTTACTATCTGCAGTGTATACTGTGCTTAACAAGAAGCGATACCTCTTGGCTCAAAACACACATTTGAAATAGATTTTCTGTTCTTTTGCTTAACCCTGAGAAAGTTAGTCCATTTTTTTAGAATCAGCCATACAATCAGAGCAGACATTGATCATGCTAGAACATTAAATGTTAGTCTAAAACATAGGGTCTCCAAGCCTGCAGACGCAAACATACGCATTAGTGTTACTTTACACTTATATACCTTGGGGCTAGGTGACTCTGCAAGACCCTGTTCTCCTTGAACAGCCAGAGGATGCTGCTATCCTTCTGTATTGAGTGATAATTTGCTAATGGAAAGGCCTCTCCTTCTCCAGTCGCTAATTGTCATTCATCTCTTCCTCTTACATGCAGTACAGTTAATGCAGTTAGTCATATTAGGCCCCAGTGTGTCCTTAGGGCTTTGTATGTGTGTCCAACCTGCACAAATGATTGCTTTAGCCTCTGAGCACCCTCCATCACTGCTGGCACTCCGCCAGACTCCAGCATTATTACCGTTTTCAGACAGAGGCAGGCGGAGGGCTTGCCCCTTTCATTTTTCTAACAGCCTGAATTTTTTTTTTTCTGTTGTGTCGTAGCTCTGGTTTGTGGCAAAAAATGAGCTTGTGAAAAAAACCCTCTATCTATCTGCCTCCACACAATTAACGACACAGATCATTTACACAGTCACACGGCTCATTTTCATAATGTTCCCTTTATTATCAGAGGAAGAAATTAACCCAGGAATTTATTTACATATCCACTGCAAACGGCAGCAGCGCGCTAATTGGCTGTTAGATGATTAATAAGCTTTACACCAGATGCTAATGAATCACGCGCTCGCCGTTCCGAAAGGTGCTCGTGTGGCGTGCTTGTGTTCTGGCAGCTTAATTAGTCTGATAATTATGTACTTGTTGCATTTGCTCTCAAGCAAACACAATCAAACATGGGAAAGATTAAAGTGGTTGTGTTCGAGAGTGCAAGTGTTCGGTTCGCTTGTTCAACGGGCCTTAGCTAAACGACCTGCACGCTCACTTTATTTTGGGTGACGGTGCAGGAATGTGGGTCGAACGGATGACAGCGAATGCAAAATGGGGAGACACTTTCCTCTGAGTTGTCTGACTAACTTCCTCTGCAATACTGCAAGCAGTTGGTGAGTGATTCACCCGCCACAAATCCTTCCCACATGATTAGACAAACTATGATTAGGCCTGATTAGACAGAGTATCTCTTAAAGTGATATTTAACTTAATGGGAACATCTGTTGCTCAAAATTAATTACAGAAGATTTAGCAGCGGCATTAAGGTTGTCTTCCCTCATGTCTCATGTGAATAACTTTGTTCTTACAGAGAGAGTAGCCTACTTAGTTTCTGAACCTTTGTAGGTGTTGGGCGGCAGCTTTGGGGTTCCAAAACACGGTAAGGTACACGGGAACAGTTGAAGGAATAATTTGGTGAAAAAATCTGTTGAATTTTAGTGTTGACAACATTAACCTCGTAGCTCCAAGGCTAAATGATGGAAGCAAAATTTGGATGCCATGTATGTATTTGCTGATCAATGGGATTTGGGGTAAAAACTGTGCAAATTAGATTTTTTAACTGAAGCCTTCCCACAATTTTCAACATAGTCTTATGACACCCATTGTGGCTTTACGAAGAAACTGTGGTAAATTACTCAATGCAGACCCATTCAGGGAAACAGCTGTGTCAGAGGAGTAACAGTATGTGGTAAACAGACCCCATCTTCTGCTGGAAGAAAGGTCTGTGGTTTGGCGCTTATTCGTTAGCCATGATGAATGAATGCTTTACAGTTTGCTAGAAATGTGGCATTGCTTTAATCTTTAAAATCTCTCTTTGACAGGTGATTTAGCCACGCTGCTGACTTTAGGAATTGGCTCAAAGTGAACACTGCCGTTGCTTGTGCTTTACTGCATGAATTACAAAAAAAGGACAGTGTGGCTTTGCATCATGCTAAGATAAACTGTACACAGTGGCTTTATGTAAGCACCCTATTTGGAGTTTATTTTTTCAATAAACAAAGGCAGAAGCTGATGAAATCAGGACTACCCATAAATCTGTGCTGCAGTGTAATTAAAACAGTCCAGCAAGTCTGTCGGCTTTTCGGAGTGTTATTCTCTTTTGCCTGTGTGAACGGGATCCTATAATAAAGCCTCTAAATCGGCTCGGCGTGGAGAGCTATTAGAAAGCACTCGCTTATGAATATTTGATGTAAATCCTCCTTTTTATCTCGAACCCAGCTTGAAGCGGGGATCGCATTGATCTGGTGTTATAATCACGGATTAAAAAGAGGCTCTCCCCAAACAATTCCCTGATTAAAGGCCTGTTTACATGCCATGCTCGCACGCTGGCTTGCCTTCCCCCGATAGGCTGTGTGCGGCAGCTCCTGCACACTGGCACTAATGGGAGCCCGGCGCCTCTTACATTTGTGTTCCAGCTCATTAGTTTCCAGATTTGGCCGGAGTCTACAAACTGTCCCCTATGAAATATTAAATGCTGTTAATCCTCAAGGAACTAAAAAGTGAGCTATTTTGCATATTTTTGAGTGTGTGTGTATGTGTGTGTATGCTCCCATGGTGAAAACATCAGTTTGGGCCCTAACTTTATGCAGTTACAAGGTATCAGTAACCTTTTGTATCACTGGGCTCTTGGCTTGCTACCAGTAAAAAGTGAAATCTGACTTTCCCTTTTTTTCTGCCACTGGATTTCATGTAAGAGAAACATTCACTATATCATACAATGTGCACATCTCTGAAAGCCATGAACCCGAGCTTTTCGGAGACGTGTCATATGAATGATTAACCGTAGCTTATTAGTGAATATCAGCTACAAAAATTCAGTGTTTAATTGTGCACAAATCATGGCAAGCATAATTCAGTTTGCATGCTAATCAGTAAAGCTTCAAATTGTGAATATCCCGGTAAAATGTAGTTAATATAGTACTTATTATGGACCTGCTTGCAGCATGATGGCACATCTTTCTGCTACTCTTTAATGTAATTCTGTTCACATAAAGAGATAAACATATTAGAAAATATTATATACATATACATATTAGATACACACACAAACACATAAATTGTATGCATAGCCTCGTTGTCAGAGAATGACTACTTCCAATAATTTTGCGTGTTAGTTTTCCTGATACACTCACTCCACCTAAATTTGAGTGCCTTACTGCTGAAGTTGCCTGATAAAGCCAGAAACCATTAAGCTCAGCATGAACAGTGCAAAGGCCCTCTGTGAGAGTCAGTAATATGCTGGATTGACTTCTGGCTCCTTGTCAAGCTTCCATTTTAGTACTTTTAACAATCTGGAATTGTATCTTAATCACTACAGCGAAGAGCTTAGTCTACCATTTTAATGGCTGCTGCTGGAGTGAAGAGCAGTGCTGTGTTTGAAAGGGTTTACTCGTGTCCTCACTCAATCAAAATACATTAGCTAGCTAGAAAGTTATATGTCAATCAATGAAAGTGGGACCATTTATCCCTTAAAGTTGAAAAGTCAGCTTAAGTAGCTCTTTCCAGTTCACTGATATCAGCATTAAGTACTTTATTCACATTAAAAGACAGTCATAAAAAGTCTGTTAAAAATGACTATTCTTTTTCTGGGTGTGACACATTAATACAGTTATATGATATGTGATGGGTCCTTCATAGAAGAATGTGTGGTCAGATTTTCTGTTGAAAATTCGAATGCTGCTTCTAAGTACGTTATTCTCTGTGTTGGGCACTATTTCTGCAAATGGGAGCAATCAGAAAACATTTGAACATTTTAATAATCCTATTTAAGAGACCCTTGCTCTGTCAGTTTTGCTATCTCCTGAGAGATCGCTGACCCACGCTCAGATTACAGGCAGCTGGGAGTTTGTCGTCCTCATGTCAGCGTAAAGGAGGGGCCTGGAAATACACCAATTACAGCCTCTTACCTTCAGCCGCCAGCTTGGCCCGCGTCTCATTTGCATGGCCTCTCGTCTGAAGTGGCAATGAAAAATTGCTATAATACAAAAGGTTACATAACAAGCGATTATGCATCTCCCTGAGTGCGTAGCGTGAGGCTCCTTTAAGCACACTGTAGTGGTGCAGCTGAAGCCTGCTTCTCGTCTGGAGGGGAGGCTGGATGGGGGCGGTGGGTCAAAGGCACAGCAATCAAATCAGCCATGAAGAGTGCTTGAATGACAGCTGTCAGAGGGCGCGAGCACGAGCGAGCATTATGAACTCCAGGGTGGGCTCTTGTTGGGTGCCCGCTGCTGAACTCCCGTTCAGGGGAAGCCAATAAGAGGGGTCCTGGACAAGTGAATTAGCATTGCCCTGGATGCATATCTGTGTCTGCTCTAGAGAGGCTTGTGCACACTCAGGCTGCCCACTCACACTCTGTTCCCTACCCTCCCGTCTGTAGGACTACGTGACAGCCTCGCGCTAAGTACACTCCACTGAATTTGAGGCCACGCTGCGGTCACTGATGTGGCTAGTTTTCAAAACACACCTCGCCGGACCTCGCCTGGCATAATGCAGTGCAGACTAAATTACCCTATTACTGGCAATTCTCTGTTCCCCAAGTGCCATCCAATCTAGCGCTCAGCTTAAGTCACAGTCATCACTGGCTGTGAGAAAAGCATGGAGTGATCCACTATGCATTATTTCTCACTTGTAATTCAGTGAAACAAGGAGATGGATGGAGAAATTCCATCCAGCAGATAATAAACCTCTTCTACATGTGTGTTCATAAGTGGAAGGGATGTTTTAATATGATTTGAAATCAGATGTTTCGGTGCATAGAGTCTTGATTTGTGGAAAGTGTACATATTTTTTACATTTCTCAATGTTTAAAGAAAGGGAAGATGTGTTCAATTCTTTCCATGTAGACTATACAAATAGTTGTGTCTTAACTTAGGCTGTAATTACTTAAGGATTATAACATAAGGGACAGTAACTCACAATTATAGGGTTAATTTGTGATCATCCAGTCAGGTCTGGCAGTCGTTTTTGTTAGCACTCAAGCATGCGCCACCATTGGGGAGAGTCCAGCCTTGTAAGATCTGAGTGATTTCTCAGCTTGTCAACTTTGATTTGGAACAGTTGTATTTGTGCGAAAGCATGTTCCCCTAACTCTGCTTTTAAGGGCCTGTGGGACTTGTCCTTTTCCTTTAATGTTACTTGCAAACACACTGTGCTGTGACAAAGTAGAGCTCCTTTTGAACTCGCCTCTCTGCTGCAATAATAATTCATAAGTGCCGTCCTCTCCCTCTCTTCTCTGTTAGCTTTAGGTGTTTAAATCCACACAGCATGAAATATTAAACATGTGGCAGTCTGTAATGCGCAGGTTTGGCTAGTATAAGTAAACTCCACTCAGGCCAGGCCTACACTTCCAGCTAGCCGCTCAGGTTCCAGACACAGCTGGGCCTATATTAGTTGTTTACACCACTAGTGTTAGTTGTCCCAGTGCTGTCAATCAGCTGGAGAGTGATGTCGCTATTTCCGATGTGTGGTAGCAAGAGGCTGGGCTTTGAGAGCAGGCCTCTGGCTGAGTGGGCGCAGACAGAGTGGAGCTTGTGTCCAGCAACAGCAACGGGCCTGAGAGAGCCGGGCAGATCCTGGCTCGGATAATGAGCCAAGTGTGGGCCAGCGTTGCCACACACACACAAATACACACACACTCTGGGACCTGCCTGCAGACAACTGACCACTATGATTAGGCTGTGGGCCTCCAGCCAGCCCTGCACTCTGGAAGGTACAACACAGAGAGTGTACTGTGTGTGGACATTACTGAAAAAGTAATTCTATGCTTCTGAATGTTTGCTAGAAAGAAGTGTAGCTAGACAAGAAGACAGTGAGCTCAAGGGAACTAGAGGGTGACGCTGGAATAACATAGGTCAAATTGGAATATTGTTTACTAGCTCATTGCGCTTGTACGGTGAACATCTGTGCCCTGCGAGTGTCCGAGCTTTTTAAATTAATTACTAACTAATTAATAGTGCCATTTCTATTTGAGCAATATAACATGGGTCCAGCTGTGATGATGTAAATACAGCACCATTGATTTCATACTGGGGGAGGACAGCTTGGGGAGGACAGTGTTCAGTCATGTTGTCAGGGGCTACAGCAAAATAACTCTCACACATTGTCAGATGTCTTAGTAGGACAGTTCCTTAATTAGCTTTTATTGGTCATCCACATTGTGATGTGAGGAAACGTGAAAAACATAGGCTCAGTTCTGGTGGTGGAGCAGGCAAAGTGAAGGCAGGCTGCGGGTTTCTGCTGCCAGCCTGACTTGGTGGCATAACGCTTGTCTCTGGGTCTGCTTGCCTCTGCCACTGAGCCATATAATTGCTCCTCTCTCATTCCGCCGCACTTGTCTCCCGCGCTCACAGGCGACCCCGCCGACTCATAAGACGCTTCCAGCGAAGAGAAACATTTCTCATTTTGCATCTGATTCCTTCCTAACAAGGCGACTGTGCCCTTGCATTCAAATGCAAAAATAATGAAAAATTCTATGAATATTTCACCACTGCAACAAAAGAGAGAGTTTGTTGGGGGGATTGGGAGGGGGGCAAGTCCTCCAATCAAAGGCAAACAGCCCTAATAAGAGCGACAGCGATCCGGCTCATCTGTGATGTGAATGTGCAATGTTAACTTTTTTTAATAACTGTAGAGGGGCCTCGGGGCCGTCTGAGAAACGGCTTGCTGCTGCACTTTGCTGTTTGTACGCTTAATTTCTGTTGAATCTTTAATGTTTCTCTGGGGCTAGCAGCTCCTCAGGCAGAGGCAGAAGACGGACTGTTTGGATGAAACTAAACTGAGCGCTGCTCTATCATAGGTATCATGGTTGGAACTGTTCAGTGTTGTTTAATTCATTGCATCAAATACTAGATGGATTTGAAAACATTCATACATGTCTGAGTGTGAGCTACTGGTTGAACTTCAAGCTCAGTCGTAAATCTTAGGACTTGTCATCTCCACTTTGGTGACTACTATGAAACTAGTGTGAGTTATGTAAAAATGGGAGCAAAGATTCGACCTCTTTCTTGCAAATTCATAACAATTGTTGGTAGATTGGAAAAGCTCTACATAACTTCAACTAAATAATACACTATAAATGTCTTTATTTTTGCTGCATTTCCTCATTGTCTAGTGAGATAACTGTTGGCGTGAAAGACAATATATGTGTTGACAATATAGCATTGAAATATTTTTGTCTACTGAGTTGCTGCATAACATTTGTTTCTGTTGCCACTTCGTGAGTTAGAGGGTGGGCCTTTGTGACCTTTGACCTGCAATCATCTTTCTTCCCCTACACCTGTCTCATGCACCAGGTGTGCAAACATAAAGCCTTAGCTGACTTTCTATTTCCTGCTAAAAAATATGCATGCTTCATAGAATCCCAAGGTTAAAAGAATCAAGTTGAATGCACTGTGTGCCTTAAGAATCATGTGCAGAAGATTTGAATTTTCATATTGCAGGCTTCACTGGGAGCAGCCCAATTTGAAACACGTTTTTTTTGCTCCCTGTGATCAAAAGGGGGCCTTGAGTTGAACAGAATTAATTATGAATGGATAATTGGATCAATTTGCTTGACAGAGACTGTCAAGGATACAGAGTAATCATCTTAATAGCAATCTTTTTTCTTGCCATGGATTTATCTTGTTAAAAGCCAAGGTGTGGGTCTAGAGGTTAACACAATTATGGTCCAATTCTCTCCCTCACTTGCCTCAATAATAGTAATTAATCTCTCAGATCTGTAGGCTGAGCTAAGCAGAGGCATGTGAGGGAATGCTGAATAACACCACTCGCTCTGTTTGCCTCCAGCCTCTCGGCTTCATCCCCTCGTCTCTGGATGTTACAGATAAGAGTCTTACCGCCGCACAGATGCCTGACCACATACACATTAATTACCTCCAACAGCCCGAGCCGTCGGACAATATTTTCTTTACGCCGCTTCATGGTGGGTTCCTGATTATGCATAGCAAGCCAAGGCATGGCTATAGAAGGTCTGGGCATGAATGGTGGCACACTTTACGCAGCTAAAGCCTTGATTTCCATTGCTATCTCTGGACCAGCGAAGTGTGAAGAGTGCGTAATGAAAAGGGGAGGATTCATATTCATTAGCAGCAGTGCATTAGCATGCGATGTCTGTGATGGAGCCCTGATGCATGTTTTATGAATGCCGTTAATGGTACAGTATAGAGAATGGAGGGGTAGTGGCGGGGGTTGTGTGTGAAGGAAAGGGTAGGGGGGTGGAAAATTAGACATGGAGAGAGCATGGGGACAGAGAGAATGAGATGCAGAGAGTGAGTTAGAGAGAGAAAGAGACAGAGCCCAGAGGAGGGAGAGAAAGAAAGAACAGAGAAAGAGCAAAGAGGTTGAGATAATGTGGGGGGGAGAGAGAGAGAGAGAGAGAGAGAGAGAGAGAGAGCAAGAGAGAGACCCATGCTTCCACAGGAAAACCACGGGCCACTGGGCAGATTATTCATTCTCCCCTGTGTCCTATTGATCTCTGATGTTTTCATCTTGCAAAGGCCCTGCTAAGCTGCCCATGTATCTACGAGACACACTGACAGTGGCCCATTGACTCCTGGCTATCAATAGCCGCAGTAGCTGGATATCATTAAATCCTCATCAGCGTGTTTCCATCTCGTGACCTCCGAATAGGCCCTGTGCTCTTCTCCTCTGGCTGGTGCTGAGCAAGCCGTTCCGGTGCCACCTCTGTTACGGATGTTATGGCCGCTGTGGTGTGGTGAGCAGGGCTCAGTCCGTATCACAGGGCCCTCTTCCACGAACATGAATCAGAATCACAAGGCTCATTACCAGTGTAATGTGTAACTAATGAGATTAACTCTTAAGATCTAAACATGGCGTGCACATTTGCAAGGCTGCGAAGCATTAACTCATAGCCAAGACAGTGACTGGAGGACCTGACTTTAATTTAGCACCAGGCACATAGCATATGATGGGGATTTCGGTCATGCTACCACTCTAATTGGCGCAATTTTTTTCTATTAAGATTATTACAGCTAGACAGAACCATAACGGGTAACCGAGCTGAGGAATATTGAGCAATTTTGAGGCACGGCAGTACAGGCCTGCTCCTCTTGAATAATGTGTTTTGCGTCTGGGAAAAGGATCAAAGGAAGGTAATTTGCAAGGCATGGTGAAATCCTCTTGTGATGCTAACAGCCCCTGTGTGGCAGCACATTGCTCTGGTGAGTGAGTGGAGATTTCTGTCCCTCTGCACTTCACTTGCTGCTTACCCACAGGGCCCTTCGCTGACCTGACCAAATTCCTCAGTGGAGCAGAGGAGGGGCCAGTCTTCAGCCCACTGCCTCCACAAAAGGGGACATATTTCTCCCCTCTGACAGGAGGGAACATCCTCCTCCCCCTTTCAGGGGTTGGGCGGGTAAGAGACAGGGCGAGGATGGTGATGCAGGGATCGGTGATGCTTAGAGGAGGGGTTTTGGGGGATGATGTGGGGATCGGTGACAAAGACAGGTGTGTGTGTGGGGGCAGTAATAATGCTATGCTCCATTAGAGCCTGGGGGGAGTGTCCTGCCGCGCCGGGCCGCCAGCGTGACAAACAACCTTACTTCTTATAATAGCCCTCCTGATCAATAGCCTGTCCTCCCCATCCACTCCCTGGGGAGCGCTGTGGAGAGGGGCGGGGCTGGCCTGATGACCCCAGGGCAAATGTCAGAGGTCAGGGGTGTTAGGGAGGTGGGAGAGAAAGGGGAAGTCAGGACAACACTCCAGTTGTGTTTATCTCAGGAACTCGATATACACAACTTCTAATCCAAAACTCTCAATCTGCTGCTTCTCACTCACCCACACACCAATCATTAATACGTAAACTGTTACAAAATTCTTACTCATACAAAGAACAACAGCATGCAATAATTTTTTACAGCAGCTGTGACTTGTACCACTTGAACCAAAACTCCAGTGTCATGTTACCTGTAAACTACTGGTAACTACCACATCGCTAACCAAGCACCAGTTGTTTGGCTAACGTTAAATCATTAGGTTAAATGATAATATTCTCAGTTCAATAATTAGTGGAAAGGTATGAAACTAATTACTGAACTGAAATTCAATAATTAGTTTTACACCTTAAAATGTAGTATTGAGTTCGATATCAAAATTTCGCATCGAGTTTGATATCAATTAGCACTGGTATCAATACTTAAATGCCTGGATTGCATGTTCCGTTTCACAGAAATCACAGAAATATTCATCAGCAGCCCCTCCTCCGGGTACCCGGAGGACCCAATGTTTACATGACAGCCGGATTGGGACTCATTTTAAGGTGTATTTCACATTTTTTCTTCCATAGAGCGCCAGGGGGAGCTTTGGGGGAACTTAGGGTCTTTGGCTCTCTAAGGAGGTAGAAAAAGTTAAGTGTAGCTTGGCTGGGGAACAACCTAACATCACAAAAATTTAAGACCTTCAGCTCCCCAAGTCCTATCGAACGAGGCCAGTTGTGAAGCTCTCCTCCGCACACGTTAAATTATTTATTAAAAATGTCCTGTTTTTGTTTTGCTCCCGCCATGCATGTGACAAATTAATCATCTTCTTTTAGGAAAAGTACTAATTATACAGTTTTTATTAAAGAAAATAAATAATATTTACCCCAAAACATTGTAAATATAATTATTGTGTTATATTTTGCATTCAGCCTAGAACAAATGAACAATTTAACCTGTAGAAAACAACAGTTTACCTATAGGATCATATTCATGTGTGACTGTAGCTAAAGTAAAGAACAATTATGGCAGAATGCTCAATAGCGAGTAAAGCCAGGGAGCATTTTTTCTAACATACTTGAAAGTCTATGAAATGAAATTATCACTGTTTGAACAAACCATTATATTGCAATTTTCCATTAATTTCACATTTTTTTGGATGAAATTAGAAAGTATATTCTTCCATTTACACTGTGCCAAAATACTGCAATGTGAAATAGTAATGCTCCGAAATGACTTGTTACATAAACTTAGACTGTATTGAAAGTCTTTTTCTGTCAATAACAGTGGCAGCCTAACCAAGTTTCAGTACGTTGTTAGAAAACAGCAGCCCTGTACTGCTTAATTCTTATGGTAACATCACAACTTAGTAAAATATTTGTTATTGTCTTTTATAAGCTTCAAATATTGCACATGGTAATTGTTTAGAAGCTTCAGATTTCTGTGTGTAATTTATGGCTTAATTTTTAAGTTTAGAATTTTTTTAAGCTTTAGATCAGGCATCACCAAATGGCGGACCGCGGTCCGGATCCGACCGAGTGAATGTTCTGTCCGGACCCGTGACCAGTCTGGTAAATTCGTGTAATTTACATGGAACATTTTTTAAATTGATAATGGAATGTGTTTTGTAACTTAAATGTATTTGCCTGGGACTCCTTTTATTTATGGTAAAAGAGTTAGTTGTGCACTTCCATTTTCTGCACTGGAAATGAACAATACATTTTGAGTAAACTATATGAAAATGTAGACATAGCTATAAGACACAAGATGGACTTCAATTCAGACCTTCTACTGGGATGAAATGTAACTGGACCTCGGTGACTTTTAATTGAATACCCCTGCTTTAAATGGTCATGGTTACAACTTAAAGTGACCAGATTCTCAAGCCGGATAAGCGTGTCAAAATCTCTTCCATTCTCTCAACTCTCAACAGCCTTACACAGGTTCACATGGAGGGGTGTGGGGAGAACGGTGGGTTCAGAACCCATCTCGGCACTCAAAGGACGAAAGGTCAAGAAACATCCTGATCAGGTCACTAGTCCATCCCAGAGCAGACATTCAAGCAAACAAATTCACACACACACACACACACACACACACAGTCACAGCTAGAGGCAAATTAGCATGTCATGACATGCATGTCTTTGGACTGTGGAAAAAAGGTGAAATGGAAACCTGTAAAGAGCAGGCAAACTCCTTTTAAATCAGGACCCTCGGTCACCAGGAATCAAACCCGAGGCCCCTGAGGTAACAGAATTAACTGCTCTGCCGCCCTGCCCTTCTCTCTTAAAACCATATTTACCTATACCAACTGGAACAGAGTGAAAAATATTTATGAAATAACTAATCAAAGAAGGCATCATTAAAAACCATGTCAATATACCATGCCTCACTTTCAGGCAGCACACACATGTGCATGCTACACACAAGGACAGACACGGATGATTTACTGCCGTATGCAAAAGTCTGGACGGGCCTGTCAAACTGTGTTTAACACACGACTGTACATCCACCAAAGTTTTAAGTGCATCATACATATTTAATATGATTCCCTTAAGATGAGTAAAGTGAGTAATGAGATTCACACTAATCAGTAACTGAATTTTGATTACAAGACTTTAAACTGTAATGTGCAACCCCCTCTGACACTGATCATAATGACAGCAGCATATAAGTGAATAAGAAACTAGCTGGGACTCTTACAGAACCTTCTACACACATGCAGTATTGTGTGGATATCAGTAAATCTGCCCAGAACCGTCTGAAATTGGGCATTACTCACTCACAGAAATCATCTCTTCCCCACCAGAGCAGCTGATTTATTCATCTGCACCGTTGTCCCCCCGGCCCTGTTATAATCTTCACTCTTAGTTATTACTCCACTGCCCTCCTTTTTCCTCAGCTTATTGATCATGCGATGAGGCGGTGAGTGGAGAGGAGAGGAGCCTCTGTGGTTTTTTAGCAGATTTAATGGTTTTCATTTTGCCGTTGTGGATCTGTGGACCGAGTTATTGATGGTTGTCCTCAGCTCCTCCGTCACGCCATCCATTTCCTGCATTTGCAGGCTGTCCTCTCGCAGTAGCGGGCCATGGCTCCACTCTCTCTGTAATATTATCACACTGCACAAGCACACCACGCCAACTGCAGCGCAATGTACTGCCCCCAAAATCTCTGTTTACTGATTAGCAATTTCATCCATGCATGCAATTTCCGATAGATGCTAATGGTAGGAAATACAAGCCCCCCCCTCTTAATGTTCAGTTCAGGCATAGGATCATATAGTTGCTTATTAAGCTTGTTTTGCCCATCTCCTTTATTAACTGTACTCTCTGACATGAAGGACCTTGAACTCCATTTTAAATGAACCAGACAGTGTTGGGATAGATAGATTGTTGTCATGTATCGTATATCATATAACAGCCTAGAAATCGAAACCCATAAGCATTTGTGTGCTTGCAGAGGGACGTTACTGGAAAAATGAGCTATAAATTGAATCATAGTGAAAATGAACACTTGCAGCTGTACAATACGGATAGTGGTAATGTGAACAAAAATGTATGAAATCATGATATCCTAAAAGGCCTTCTTCATCATCTTCTTCTGATAATTCCACTGATTTCTGCCTAATTAAATAATTAAGATATAAACAAAGTCACCCAGAGTTTGATGTGGAATGGCCCATTCTGGAGAAACTAAGCACCATAATTGTTCACAGCTGTAGTGAATGGAACCAAACATTTAAAGAATAATTACACCCTAAAGTTTAATTCAAATACACTGATTTGTAATCATAAAGATTATCTGCCTTGTTGACATTTCTTTTTAATCTGTCAAAAAGATAGAGCTTTTGTGCTGGTTCAGCTTCTGAAAGACTATGTTTTGGTTCTGGTCTGCTATAGGGCCACATGCAGGTCAGTGATGGAGTGAGTATGTACACCACAATAGTGCATGTGATTTGGTTGTTTGTTTGTATCACACCTGCACTCTTTCCCACCCCAGTATTCTGAAGTATTCCTCTAAAATCTATGCTTTTTTCATTTTTTTTCCAGTTACACAAAGCTCTTTAATGTATCTAAATGCTGCCTCTGAAGACGTTAGTACAGTAAACAGTAATAATACCTTCCCTGATGCTAGAGATGTTTTTACAAAAGTTTTGACAGAAGGTTTGGCCTAAAATATGAAACCATCAATGCATAGTAGCATTTCTAGGCATTTTTACTAAGAAAATACAGATAAAATGCAGGTTCACTGGTCATTTTGGATAGTAATAAACTGACTATGTTTTGAATGCCACCACCATACAGAAAACCGTGTCTGCACATTCTTGTTTTTTTACTGGTATACCTCCCAGTATGGGGTGTCCTCAATGCCGTGCACCCTTGCTGTAGGAAAAGACTGGGTTTACTTTATAAACCTATCAGCCTTTCATGTGCACAATCAAATAGGATGTCACATGTGGAACAGCCACACTCGGCTGCCTTTATCTGGGCCGGATGGGAAACTGTGTGTCAAAGAGGCTCATTCTCGTATCAAGCTGTGTTGCGGCATGTGCAGGATTCATGGGTTTAGCAGAACATAACAAGGTTAAAAGAGCAAGTTCCCTTTTTTGAGGGCTCTACGAGGGGAAGTTGTGTCTCCGGAGCATGACTTTAACCCAGCTCTGCACCTCTGAGGAGGAAATGTAAAAAGAAAAAAACAACCAAAAAACATTTATGTGAACTCAAACACACAATATTTCGTTTTTTTCACGAACACACACACCCACACACACACAAACACACACACACTTACTTATGTTGCTACTCAGTGAGTCTCAGCAGCAACAGGATTGTTCTAAAATGCCTCCCGCCTTCTCTACTTGCGAGCCGCTGCCGTTATCTCAGAGTGACAGTTGTGGCTTGAATGGCAGTGATATATTCTGACTGGGAAAGTAAGGCTGTGTATCTTTGAGGGAGAGCGAAAAAAGCCCGCAAACCAGAAACCGCATGCCGGCAGGCTGTGTAGTGCGGCACACCCTGACTTCAAACGCTAACAAGCTGGAATAACATTTTGCTTGGGGTGTCTGCTGGAGGCCTCCCAGCTGCTGGCAGCAGGATGATGGGTGTGAGTGAGAGGAAGAGAGAGAGAGAGGGAGAGAGAGACAGACAGACAGAAGAGAACTCAGATTTATCCTATGTCTTGTAGTGTTAGATAAGTTAGTCTTGTAGGGTGTTAAACCGCACTGTATGGAAAGTTGTAGATCTTTGGGGTTTTGTTTTTCCCTTTTTAGCGCTGTATGTGCACTGCATCTTATGGAAGTGATGTTTGTACGGAGGTGTGTGTATGTGTGTTGTCCATAGCTCACTCAGTGACAGCATGGGGCAGAGTGGAACCCCCCACGCAAAAACCCCTCTCACTTTAACCGGCAGGGCCGTCTGTTGTCATGGCAACAGCTGAGTTCTGCACGCTGACCTGCGTGTGTTCTGTGATGGAATATAACATTCAGCACGCTCCGCTGCCCTCTATCTCTCCTCATCTCCCCTTATCCAGGACT
Source organism: Ladigesia roloffi (assembly GCA_037577295.1). Lineage (NCBI taxonomy): Eukaryota > Metazoa > Chordata > Actinopteri > Characiformes > Alestidae > Ladigesia > Ladigesia roloffi. The sequence goes on from JBBKCR010000018.1 coordinate 2,867,956, forward strand.
ATGTTTCTCCAGCCCCCCCACCACCCGTCACACTCTCTCTTTTTTTGGACCCGGGGTCCGCTCACATGGTTTGTGTCACGCTCGATGTGCTGAGCGGAGTGTCTGGTTATTTGATAACAGGAAGTTAGAGGTGCTGAGCCGGTGGAATCATCTCGTAACATCTATGTTTTGTTTGTGTGAAGTGGTGCAGAAGACAGACATGCGCGCACACACCCACACACACCCACACACACACATACACACTTTTCTTACAGTGTCTAGGCACGAAGTCATACATGTGTATGATGTTTATGTAACTACATATATGTAATAACAATAAGAAGGATAATCATCCTTTCAGTTTCATCCTGGGAAAAAAAACACATCACAAAGTCTGGACCACTTTCTTGATCTTGACGTTTTAGGTCAACCCTGTTTTTTCAGTTTTTTTCCACTGAGAATATAAAAAAAAAAAATACACATACGCCTACACCGATGCATCTTATCTCACATCCACAACTCAAATACAGTGCACATGTCTCACACACACACACAAACACACACTCACATATTGACACACTCATAACGCACAGTTTCATTGGCCTCAAAGCTGCTAAACAGACAGCAGGCCCTAATGCGATAACTGCTCGCACATGTCTGAGCAGAGTCTGTGGCTTTGCTGTGAGATGGTGAAATGGTTCAGTGACACACATACTCACACACATACACACACACACCAGCTGAGATGGCTGTGACACCAGGCGCAGAGCGAGAAACTGTTAGAGGGGCGAAAAAAAAGAAAAAGCGAGTGAGAGCACAGTAGCTTAACCGCACCGCACCAAAGGAAGTGGTGTGGAAAGTATGCTTGAGGACTTTCGGTTGAGGCGCGGCTTCTGTCTCTCATGCTGAAGAACAAGGTCAAGCACTTACTCCAGCCTCGTCACTCCACTGACATGCTTCTCAGTCTGTTTGCCTCCAGAAATCAACCCAGCCAAACTAGCGAAACTCAACAAAAGTGAGGAACAACCACATCCTTAAAAACGGTCAAGATTCACTATATTGCAAAAACTGTATTGCAAAACAAACAAAAATTGCACATTATTTTTGTCAAATATCAAACCTGGTACTGATTTTCCTAATACATATTATGTACATATTACTGTCTTCAGGCATTGCAGTGTTTATATTATTAGCTCTAGCTCTTGAAGAGGGCCATTAGATTGTAAACACATTTTCTAAATGTAACATATTCTAGGAAGACTCATTCAGACAGTTTAAAAGTAATGGCACAATGTTGTACAACAAAAGATGTCCTTTGGCTGTGGTGAACACAACTGTACATAGATTATGACCTCTGCCACTGTGAGGCACTGCCTCTGCCTTTTTGGCACACAGTTCGCTTTCAGTACTTTTATACAGTTTTGGTAATATCCTACTTCAGCTAATAGTGGTGGTTGAACTTATTTGCACACGTGGCACTACAGTGCATGCACAAAAACAACCTTGTGCCTGAAGAAGCCTTTTCATTCATCTGAAGTGAAGAGTTGAACCCCAGAACTTTCACACCAACATGGGTCAGGGCGTCTTTATAGAGCCAAGCCTTCCTGTATTTACTTGCTTTTCTGGTGCAGGAAAAAAGGCAGCTGAAGCAGCTTAGACCACCCACAATGTGACGGAAGTATAAATCGAGTAGAGTGTGGTCTCGGTGCAGTGAAGCCTCTACCCAGATAAGTCTGTTCTTTCATGAACCACATGAGAGGAACCTACAGCTGCACAACATTTCCGCCTTTGCAGCAGACTCAACACGACCCACAATTCCAACTTCACAGACCTGGAATTAATGATTTTATTGAAGATGGTGGGACACACACACACACGTGTAGTTTATGTAGCAACGGTGCTTAAAAGTGCCTGCTCAGGCACAGCGGGCACCTTCAGGCCCAGCCCATATGTCGCATACGGCCCTCTGGATGGAAAATGTAACTACTTGTTTCCACAATTTGTTGGTGCTAAAGCCACTGTTCTAATATATATAGAACATGGCCAGAAACGTCTGTTTAAGCTTTTCATGTGGCGATATATGTGAAGCTTAACGTCCAGACACTTCTCCAGCCCAGTGTTTCCTGCCCCTGGTCCAGGTGGCTGACACATTTTTGTGAGTTCCCACAGCTCATTGACAATAATTTACTAAGCATAAAATGTGTGTGTTAAAGTTAAAGAACTATGATGTGCAGGAGAGTGGTGCTTCAGGACCAGGGTTGAGAAACTTAAACAGGAGGCACATGTTAACGGTACAAGCCTTTTTATTACATTTTTCTACACTAATCTTGTAGTTTGTTTTTACATTTGTGTGACCCATATCTTTCGTAAATGTGAATGACCTTTTCCCTAAAAGTAACTACATGATCCTTTGCTGCTATCATTAGCAGCTGCTTACACACTATTGACACTGGTCAATACTGATCGAGTGACTGCAACAACACAGTGAAAATTATCAATATAAATGTAAGACAATACAGTAAATAATCAGAATTAAATAATATAAGATGTGAATTAGGCAATTTAACAACGGGTCCAACCTTAAGTATTTTAAGTTACAACTTATGAGTAAAATGTAAAAGTATGCATTTCTTATGTAAGTGATGAGCAGTTAGTTGTGTATAGTACCCTAATAATAGACCAGGGGTCTAATGAGCAGCCCTTGAGAGGAGGTTGACACTCCTGAGAAATAGACTGTCTGGTAATGAAGTGACTAGTTCAAGGGTATGAGTAAACATTATCTAAGTGCTGAGAGTGAAAAGATATGCACAGTGAGTGTGATGTAAAACGGTCAAATAAACTCTTATCTGGTAGTTACTCATTATGGCCACTTGGTCACATGTATTCAGTCTTGTTGCACATGATGAAGTGGCTCAGATCACACTTACTGCTCAATATTGCCTTGACTTGACCTTTGTGTTCACACAAATAATATTTAAACAAAAATAATGCAGGTTTGGGCCACAAGTGAGAAAATGCAATCAAATTCTGGGCCTATATCAGAAACATTAGTCTCTTCGCCATTATGCTGTGCTTCTTATTGCTTGTATCATGGTTATCAACGTAACCATGTAAAGAGGCCATCTGCTTCTTAGGCCGTTTCCCATTCTTATCTGAAAGCTTCTTTTGAGTGTGCTTTGCTCTGAATGAACAAGTGTTTTTTTTCATCAGCAAAACGAATAGGGCAAAAAAAGGATAAATTACAGGCGCTTTATGTTTGCGCTGCTTTTTTTTCTCCTTTTTATATTTCATCGATTTACTGCGGCGAGCCTGGCTCATTGTCCCTGCCACTAAAAATAACGGCGAGGGAAAACAACAACAGTGACACAGCGCCGGTATTGATTTTAACAGCCGGCCGTGGTCTCTCAGCCGCCCCGGGGTGCTTTTTATCGAGAGCAGTAAAATAACAAAGGAGATGGGCTGGAAGTTTTCCATGTATACCAATCAGAGTTTATAAATTGCTCCATTACCTTCATTTCCCTTGGTTACTCTGGGAACATTAGCAATTATTTTCTTGTGGGCTTCGCCCACGAAACTAATAATCTGGTGATTTAGTGCCTTGTGGCGCAGTGCACCTACTCCCGTCTGCCTTAATCCATTCATCTCGCCACCTATCAGTTTGTCTTCGCCGGGACAAATTGCTTTCCTGAACACATCCAAGAGAAAATGGGTCAATAAGTATCCTCCAAACTCCCTCACCCATTAGGAAGCGTTAACAATGTGCACTGAACCCTCCTGCTTTAAGATTAGTGAGTATCATTTCAGTGCTAATAAATAGAGATACTTAATGCATTTATCATTCCATATGCTGAATGCAGGATCATGATGTCACTGATTTTCACATATTTATCCATTTCCACAGAACTGTGTATAGCACAGGCCAGGATAAATGAGATGTGATGTAGTGCACTCTATGTAGGCCTTTCCCACTTGGACATATTACAATAAACTGTCATGCAGCTGGATAGTGAACATTCTAAATTAGTTCTTTAGTTATTTTTCGAAATGTAATAAAAGAGCAACTTTACCCTCTAATGTCAGTCACTGACCTCAAAAAGGCACCCCGTTGCACCCAGTCACCATCTGGATTTAGCCTGTTTGAAATTAGCAGATGGGGTGAACACATGGCTTATCCTGTTTATAGTGAACTAAAATATGACAGCAGTGGATACAGAGACACGCAATTAATTATTAGAAATTAGTGAAAGTACTCTGACCAAGACAAGGCAGTTTTTTCTCTAAATTTACACATCAGTGCTAGAACAAGTAAAAGAATGAGAAACAATCAAAGCATTATAATAATGTGCACTTCATTTTATTGTATGTAGTTATACCACGCAATAATGTACTCTGAAACCTGCCAGCTAACATGCAGCTACTGAACTCCAAACAGGAACGGACAAGGAAATGAACTGCAGTTATAAAATGTGGCACTGCTACCTGCTGTACAATAATACAAGCAAAAATTAGAAGAGAGGAGGAATTTGTAAGGACAGGAACTGACGACATGCCTGCTTTGTGTGAGGCCGGTTCAAAGGAACTGAAGCCACTGAAAATTTATACTTTAACCAAGGTGATGTTGATGAATTTGGTGGCAAAAAAGGAGATCTTTCATTGTTATCTTTTTTCAAATAAAAAAATATGAATGTTTCAAAATGAGCTTTTTCTGTCTGCTATTCTGCATTAGTTTTTTTCACAAAAATATATATTTAATTTCATGTACAGTATGTGTGTGTGTGCATGCAGTAAGTGAGGCTTGCAGTGCTGGGGTTTATTTTAGCCAGTGTCGGTGAACTAGATGGATAGCGGGCTGTTGGAGTGGACAGGGCTGCTGTGGCTGTCCCATTAGTGTGTCCCTGGGGACGGACAGGCCTGGAGGACGAGGAGACGGGTCCAGATTAGCTCATATATCACTGCCCAGGGGACAAATGGCGCATGCTGTGACATCATCACTGTGAGACGAGGCGGCCGCCCTACAGCATGGCTGAGTGTGCGGCCCCATTAAACTCCACTCTGATGATCTGTTCTGACACACTGTTTGTTCCCAGCACCACCACAGTGCTAGCATCAAAATACACTCTGCCCAGCAGGCTAGCACAGTAGCTAAGAGAAGCTGCTGCTATAATTTCAGGGGTACATAATACAAATATCTAGTGGATGTCTGCCAATACATCACTTACCTAATAAATAGACTGGTATAAAAGCATAAAGTGACCATTTGTCATACGTGAACACAGAGCACGAAATCCCTCCTCTGCATTTAACTCATTCACCAAGTGAATCAATGGATAGGAACACAGCACCCAGGGATCAGTGTGTGGGAACAGTACTTTGCTCATAGATACCTCAGCGGTTCCACGAGCGATCCTCGGATTCAAACCCATAACCTTCTGATCACAGGGGCGACATCCTAACTACTACAGCATCAGATGTCCAATTATATCACACTTTGAGGAGAGTACAGTCAGAAGTGGTAATCATCAACACAAACAATTGTTATTAAAATTTGAAAAACATGTACAATTGGTTATTTAACTTTTAGCATCTTCACCCTTTAGAACTGAACTATAAACTGATTCTTGGTGATGCTACAGGCATCCATGACTTGGGGTCCATAATAGCTTAATTGCCATGTCTCTCACTGGGTAGGTCGGGTGGCCCACCCTCTCCCAATCACTCAGAAAAAGCTAGTCAGAGTGTCTCTTACCAGATGCAACAGAACTGGTTAGTGTTCTCCTCCAATCATGGTGAACTGTCTAATTTTGTTTGGGAAGAATGTGATAGACTAGGCCCTACCAAACTGGAAGCATCATGTGATGGAGGCCTAGAAATCAGGAAGAATTGTATTAAATCAGGGAGAAAACCAACTAACCCCTTTCCTAAAAAATGAACTAATCCTTAAAAAAAATTACAGTCTGTTTTAAAAGACTCATGTTTAAGAATGTGAGAAACCCAGTGACGTAATGTTTATTTTAAACATTTGTTTATTTTTTAGTGTATGAAACTGTTTCAGTTTACTGGATTTTATGCTCCTTAAAATTGGTATATGTCCAGTCCTAACGTCTCGCAGGCTAAAAAAGTTTGTCTCCACTATAAACAACATGAGAGACGCCTAGAAAAGGACATTTGTGTCAGAAAGTAATTCTGACTAGCGGTTTGTCTTTAGTTTGCAAGTGGGATGTTTGTTTTTGTGGAGGCCTCAAATTTGTCCGTCACTCCGTGATATACAGTCTGTAATAAGACTTGTGGGACGTGCACACACACACAAAAACACACACACACAGGCTTGTGGTCACATGGTGATCCAACGTTGGCCGACAGCCCTGACCTCAACTCTTACCAAGCTGGGTGGGATTGCAGGCTTGGCCAGGCCACAGCAGAGCCAAGATGGGCTGAAGACCAGCACACACCACAGACAGAGTGTGTGTTTATGCGAGTGTGTGTGTGAGTAACCAATTTCAGCATTTGCCCACAGAATGAAGGGATGTGGTTCCCCCCCGCCAGTGACCCTGCTTTACCAATGCTACAAACCAGAGAGGCCCACCCACGACTACACACACACATTTACAATGACCCAATTACCCATCCAGCACCTGGCAACACCACAGCAGCGGTTGAGTCCGTGGCTGAACATCAAAGGTATGGCGCTGCAGTGAATGTGGCGTTTTCTGTCCACTGTAATCCACGTCATCAAGCAGGGCAAGTAGTAGCACAGGCCTGTGGGTTGAAACCAGCGTGTGTAATTGAAGTCGACACAGCATGCTGAGTTTTAGTGGCTAAAAGGAGAGAGGGTGTGGAAGTATGTTTCAATGCTGCACCCTCACCTAAATCAGAGCTTTGTTTGGGTGTTTACATTTTGAGTAACAGGTGACATTTGCATGTCGTAAGTTTTAAACATATAAAGTAGCTCAAACATTTCACCATGTAAAACCAGCTTAACACAAACAATCCCAAAGAGCACCTGGAGCATGGATAAGTATATGCCATGCAGTGAAAATGGTGAATCACCATTGAGATTGTTTTTAGCCTAGGTGTAGGCTTTATCTAGGAAATTGGCCCTTGAGAATTTGATCCCATTACACTCCACTTTCTTGTTGCGTTATGCTTTATTATACAAAGTAATAGCTCACACAGTGGGCTATCATGCAGTGGCTTTACTTTTCATTATATACTGTTATTCCACTTTGCACCACGTTTATCTGAACTCACTGTACCTTGTATCTTTATCCCGAGGAGCTTCTCCACTTACTGCCCTATTCCTTCCAATAATCTTGAGATGATATGCACTTGTATTGAACTTGCCTGGATTATGCTTGTTTTGATCAAATCTGCCAAATAAACGTGAATGTAAATATTCAATTATTTAGCAGGCATTATAACTGCTTATTAGAAATGTCTTAATAGACAGAACTGAGTAACTTAAAACATCATGGTGGGAATAAAAGCTGCTACACACATTCTCACAATGTGGCTCCCTGATGCCGAGTGTGGTCTGAGGGCAGGAGCTACGTGTCACCCAGGCCTCCAAGCTGAAGCTCCTTTTCCTTCCTCTCACTCTCTCTTTCTCTCTCTCTCTCTCTCTCTCTCTCTCTCTCTCTCACACAGCCCCTTGGGATTCACCCTTTGTCCCTGTCATGTTCTGTTGGTATAATTGCTTTGACTAAACTGTACATTTACACTGGATCTGAGGCCCAGATAAGAGGCCCTGAGGCTCAGCCCTATCTGGAGCTATCGTGATGGGAAAGAAGCAGGATTCGAGCCAACTCCTTTCGCTTCATGACTCTTCATGTGTCTGCAGGCCTGCTGTTTTGTCTGAATGTAAGTGCAGATTTGCGTAATGATGTCAGGCACAGAAACAGAGAGGGAAAGAGGTAGGGAGGAGGGACATCAGCTCCGCTGAAATAGTCCCAGTGGCAGCCATGTCATAAACACATTTGACAGCTGTCACAGGATCACCACACAGAGATATTCCCACACGCAGGCCAGTGAACGCAGCTTCCGAGAGGAAGAAACACTTTAGGCAAACTCAACTCTTTTCAGTCTCTCTGCTCAGCACTAGGCTGGACTGAGGAGGAAGAAAGTAGATGAGTGTCTGCCACATGTTTCAGATGAAGCTAGTGCTGGCGATGTTGAGCATTTTGGGTAATTGGCACCTTATGTTGCCTCTTCTGCTTCCTGTCAGCATTAGCATAGCTGCCCCCCCCCATTCCTGTCTTTAATGCTTAGTGCCTTATTAAAGACCACATCAAATTAATGCAGTGAATAAGGTCCAAAGATAAAAAAGTCTGTTTTCAATAGGCTGTAGATGACTAAGAAACCTATATAACAAAATAACAAAATCAAGAAGGATAAATGACAGTATATTTTTTATTATTAATTTGCTGTAACTAGCATTTATTCCTTTAATTTAAGTTCCAGTTTTGAATCTATACTTGCTATTATCACTCAATGAAAAAATTGCACTTATTAAGTGAAAGATATGAACAATGCTGTGTTTATACACTGAAGAGATTAGCTCACATTACACATGCTTACACTGATGTTTAGCATTTTCCTTTGATGTGTTGACCTAAATGATCTGTTGACTCAGAGGAGGAAAACCCCAGCAAAGACAAGGCAGTGGTTTCTAGGCTTTGTGGCTCTATTGTCGGCCATTGTTTTGAAGACAAGCCCGTACCTTAGCGTACTTTTGCAAAGTTTCTTAAATGATTTAAAGAACAACTTCCCACACATTCATCACTGCTGTTCACACACCATCCACAGCGGTTGGATTTTTCTTCCCTACACATTTCCGAGTGCAGCCCACAAGATCTCAGCAGGTTTTAAATCATGCCTGAATGTCATTTAATGCACTGTGTGGTGTAGCGAATCTGTCTTGTTGGAATATCAGTCATTTGTTGTGTTTCTTCTCTTTTAAGTGAACAGACAGAATCAACACATCCAAAAGAGTTGCTGAACATGAGTGGGCGGCATTTGCACAATTCTTGTTCGCTCTACATGCAGCCCCTGTCTGGTCCCTCTGACTGGAATGACACAGCCTTTTCGAGCAGATCCTGGCTGTCTAGGAGCCTGAGGAACTGTTATAATGGTCTGTTTGTTGGAGTTGAATCACTTGCCCGGCCATCGACGTCGCACGCAAACCACACCGCAGCCCGGCTCCACTCTAGAGCCCACGCTGCCCGAGGTCAGGGAAAAAAACATCACACGAGAGCCACAATTACAGCCCTCAGACATGAAAAAGTGTCTCTTTTTATTCTCTGACAGGGCTCCCGTTGTAAATGTCTGCCTCTCCATGCTGCAGAAGCTAACTGTCTGCATTGGCCACTGGCAGCAACAGCAGCGGTTTGAAGAGCGAAGACCCAACTACAGGATGTAGCCGGAGCCGGAGCCGACTCCCCCTATCTCTATGCTTTTCTCTCCCTTTTTATTCTCTCATGCTGCATTTTAAGCAAGACACTATACAGGTCAGTGTAGAACATGTTTACATATATCAGTCTGAAAGGTAACACAGTAACTGACACACAAATTGGGATGCTTAATTTTAAATCTATGCAAATAATAATTCCACATTCCACTATTTACCTCTAAACAATTGGAACAAAAACATTTTTTCTTGATTCTTGATTTCAGGGATTTTTGAGGGTGATTATCATTCCTGCAATAAAGCAGCTGTGAGCTATCCCAGCACATGTGGGGGGCTTTAGGTGCTCAAGCACCAGCACCTCTCAGCATCCTGCTCTCTCTTCAAACTGACAAAAAGTTTCTCACATGGCCTAATTTATTTTTTATGTTCATTATTTATTAGTATTATACATTTTTATGGCAAACCAGCGGTTCTCAATCATTTCCAGAGGCAAAACACATGATAAAGGCTCCTGTGTCATTGTGAATGTTTTAAGGCATTCTCAGACCACTGTAAATGTTTCAGACATGAGATAAAATGGCTTCAGGTCTAGAAAACATGGTGATATCTCAGCTGAGCATCAGCTGAAACAGCCTTGGATGGTGAGTCAATTAAAATAATGTTCTTTCTAATTAGACTCATTACAGTTTCATGGCCACATTAACGGTGACAGTATACAATAACCGTGGCTTTACTCCACTTTTTATTTGAGACTAATTAAACTTTGACTCACATAGAACTGTGTGTGTTCCAGTATCCATCTCAGCATTAGGACCTGTCATAAAGTGACCAATAGAAATGTGTGGAAATAATAATTAAAAGAAAAAAAGGAAAAAAGAAAAAGTATTGGGTTAAATGTTTTCTGTGGTTATAAACTCAGGAAATATTGTTCCCAGCACAGGTCTGGTATAAAGTATTAAAAGTGTTTTCATAATGAACGAATTAACAGGACATAACCAGTGCTGAAGACTTATTGACCTTTATTGATTGCTTGTTGCCACTCTGCTCCCAAATGTATTCCCAAATATCTCTCCATTGTTCTATCACTTTCTGTTGTGGGTTCTGCAGCCTTCATCCATACAAACTCTGCACATGCATCGAAGTAGGGGAGTGGACTCCATGCCCGGTAGTGGAGCATATGACATGCTTTAGTGCCGAGAAGAGCTCGCTCCAAGGCTGTGAATTATTATCTGGCATATCGGAGCCCTTTGAGCGCTTTCATGCAAACTGAACCTTTGAACCTCTCTTTTAAATCTGCGGGATTAAGTGGAATATTAGTCCCATATACACAGTCGAATTCCTCCGATGGAGATAAACCTCCTCCATATCTTAATGGAACGCAGACACATCAGTCGGTGATGATAAATGAGTCCACCCGCTCAGAGCCGGCAGATTTGGCAGCGCCGCTGTAATGCTGCGGATGTTATGATACATTATCAAAGCTCTGAGTTAGTTTAGGGCGGACGAAAGTGCAAGCTCAGGACTTTCACAGTGAATGGAAAGACTGGCCCAAACAGCCAGCCTCCCTCTTACACACATACATCATGCACACAAACACACACACACACTCTCCCTCCCTCAGAATGGCGCAGCTGCTGCACCTGCCCGTGTTTGCCAGCTCCAGGGCCTCTCCTGCATCTCCTCTCGTCTCTCTAAGCTCTGCTAATGAGGGGGATTTTAATTACTGATAGCGTGGCCCTATCCCTGCGCTAACTGTACTCAGCTTCATTAACCGCCATCAACAGGAGAGTACTGCACATAAACACAGCTCATTAGTGCTGCCTCTCCACCACCACTCGGTTCTCTCTCTCCCTTCTGACTTGCTCTCTCTCTACCTCCTTGCTGAGGACTCATCCCTGTGGAGTGAGCAAGTCATTTTTCAGTGCCCACTGGGAAAATAAGAAACAGAGTTTTGTTTGTGTGTCTTGTCATATCTATCTATCTATCTATCTATCTATCTATCTATCTATCTATCTATCTATCTATCTATCTATCTATCTATC
>JBBKCR010000018.1:2885689-2897017 GCA_037577295.1 Ladigesia roloffi
AAGGTTAATGCATAAAAACCATAGGAAACCATGGTTAATTTTCATAAGGGTATAAGCAACAGGACAGTAAATAGTGTGCAACTAGACAAAACTGTAACATTGACTGCATCTTACCTTTAGAAGCAAAGCGCTAAAAAGCACTGTATTTTCAGATAGATATATTATTCAAGGTCCATATAATACTCCTTTATCCCATTATTGATCATGAAATTCATGGAATGATAGAGATATCCGGCTTAGGCCCAAAGCTAGAAGGGCTAGAGTGTTCTAAGCATGCATAATGGATGACATCACTTTACAGTTTAAATTTACATTACACCAGTCAACAGAACATTATGTCAAAGATATAGCCTGTTGCAGTATTGATTTATAAAAGAAAATTAGAACCTGTTTTATTGATTTTTTGTGTGGGTTTTGAAATACTTATATGCATTTTTGGCAGCATCTTCATTTGAATCCAAAATAAATTAATGATCACTAGGCCAAATTGAGTGGTGACAGGAAGTAAGCTGCACTGTTCTTTGAGATACTTAGAACAGTTATATTCTTTCCACTTTCTTACCACTGTGTACTTATCTTTAAAAATTCATAAAAGTACAAACACATTTTCTGGCAATATTTTTATTCTTACAGGTGTGATGATTGAACCACTTTGCTAAAATGGTCATTGTTGGATGTAAGCTTCCATTAATTGTTAGCGGTATTAGCCTCATTCCTCCTGCAAAAGGAATTGGCTAAACAATTACATCTGGCGTAAAAGGAAAGTTGGGTCAGTCAGATTTTTCCCCAAACTATTGCTTCAAGAGTAAATCACTGCAACACACTCACAGAAAAACCCACTCCAATCACAAGCCAGTTGTTCGCACTGTTTCAGTCGTTGCATTATTGATTGGTTTTGGCATTGTGGGTGTGAATGTGGCCGAGTGAGGAAGTGAGACGGCTGCTGTGGTGTTTAGTGCGTAACTATCACATAGGGAATGGCAACTTGGCAAATGAGCCTCGGCTGCTTTAGTAAGTAGCCCTTTCATGGAAAAAGCAGATAACAAGAGAGGAGTCATGAAAACACTCAACATGTTAAAGTGAAGGAGGTGTTGCTTATGTTGGGGAGGGGGAGGTGTGAGGCTGTGAGCTGAGCTGACACCTCCCCTTGAACACTAGTGGAGTGGTGGTGGAGTGATGGTGGGGAGGAGGGGGGGTGTAATTGGCAAGATTTGCACACAGAAGTCTTCACACTGCCCCCTGTAGTCTGGAGCCAGTAGCTCTAGTCGTCTTCCAACAACGTCAACACAGTTGACTCTGTTGCTGACATGTGCGAATAGAGACCCTTCAGCTTTGTGGCAACACGTCGTGGCCCTGAAGGGGTCCGTTCTGGTTTCTGGCTCAGAGATGACATGATGACCCTGACGGACCACCTGCAGCTTGCCCCAAGGCTGGCATTCTCAGCTGCAGACGGACGATGGCCCCTCGATCACCCCAGGCAAGTCTTCCCATGATTGCCCCACAATCCACTGGGCTTTCAGTTCCCATGGCAACAGATTTCTGTGCAGTCATGAAGTGATCTACAAAATAATGCACATCAGCGTTTCTTGTAATGCTCTCTCTCTCTCTCTCTCTCTCTCTCTCTCTCTCTCTATCGCTTTCTATCTCTCCACCTCCTCTCAGCAGCTGGGAGCTCACAGTAAAAAACCTGTCAGACAATTAGTTTTGCTTAGATTCATCTGCAGTGCTGTCAGTCATGATGCTTACATCAATTACACTCCACTGATTTTCTCCCAACTGCTGCTGCTGCTGCTACTGCTGCTGCTGCTGGAGCTTGGGGCACAGGAGATGTATGACAGCTAGTCCTAATTTGTGTGAAAATTTGTTCGAATGAGAGAGAGGAACTAATTAGAATCTGCTTAATCTTTCAGGATGTAGTTACTCTTCAAATCATTAAATCTTTACATGTACAATAAGTATGCTCTTTGAAATATATTCTGATTTTCAACAGAAATAAACACAGATTGCTAGTTCACTGTGAAAAATAAGGGTGTAAAGATTATTTGGTGCGCTGTGTCTGAAGAACTGTCCTTGCCTCTATTACCTGAAGGTTTCAGGTTAATAAAACCCTCAAATTTTCTCTCTAACCAGTCAATCAACAGTTTGTTGACTCCAACATGTTTGAGAGTGAAAATGGTTCTGGACACCAGTCAACTGGAACCAGATGAAAACCCCTGTTCTATGACTTTACTCTGAGGACCCCTTTTTGTATCATTTTTAAGAATGTATAGATGGGTCCTGGGTGACAATATACCAAACTAAGACTGATGCCATGGTTTTCAGCAATTAAACTGACAATTCCTCCTTATCCAAATGTGGTCCTAAACAAGACCAATAGCAAGTAATCAACAATAAAAAAATTTAATCTACTTATGGCTTCTTTATGTTTTTTCCTGCCCCTTTTCCATTCTTACAATGATGTTTCACAGCTTCCCCCCCACCCCCAGCCCGCTTGAAAGCTTTTGTAGTTGTGGTGACTCCTTCACTTTGATTATGGCCCATTGTGTTGGCTATCCTTTGGGCACAATTCAAGCTGGAGCTCTTTAAGGTTTATGACCCCAAAGAAAAATAGGAAGCATCCCTGTGAGGGCGGGGTGTTTTTATATGTGTGTGTGAGGGAGTGCGGCTGTATGCGGTGGGGGTTTGGTGTGTGTTGGTGATTGCAGAAAGGGGGGGAGAGGAGTGTTAAGGCTGCCTGTTGATCAGTGTAGAATAACGACAGCACAATGCCCTATTAGGCTCTGCCTTCCAGTGAGTAATCTTCCCCCGCTTTAATGAGAAGGAGCGGAAAGGCAAGATGAGACGGAGAGTGGTTTTATGCTTAGGGAGTTCAAAGGGACGGCTCTGGGAACTTTAGCAGCTCATTGTGAAAATTGATGTAAATGCCGAGGAAAAGTGGCTGTGGCAATTACCTAACAGCACCGTGAAAGCGGCTCCGGCGTAGCTCGAGTTAGCGCCAGGCAAGTGTGACAGTGTGGGCAACACAGGGCCTTTTCTCATGTCCACCTTGAGAAAGGAACCAAACTAGCAGAAAGCAATGAGCATGAGCTGACCTTGACGATAAAAAAACCCTCAAAAGGAGATGGAAGGAAAAACATTCATCTCAAGTGTTGTTATTTTCTCCTGCCCAAAGCTGCGTGATTGTGTATGCAACCGGATTAATGGACTACTAACCAAGAGTAGCAACTGAGAGCCTTTCAGTAGCTTACGCTAGCTAAGAAAGAATGACAGGAGGTCAGTCTTCAAGGGGTTTGATATCATACAGCCTGCCAGCCTGAGCGGAATCGGTGATGGCCGTTACCATTATGGAGGAGGAGAGGCTTTGTAAATGGGAGCGTACAAGCCTCTTGACAGATGAGTCAGGCGCAGCACACAATAGTCATTAATGGGGCTCTGTTCTCCAAGCCGGCCTCATTGTAGCTTTTCCTGTGTTGTCAGCCGCTGAATAGCATTAACCTCTGCCTCAGGGGCATGAACGTAATCTTAATAGATTCTACAAATGGGAAAAAAAACGGCCATCTGACCAGCGGTGGACTACTAGTTGGGGGACGATGGATGCCGGGAGAGTGTGTAAGGCATCTGTGTGACCGTTAGGCCCTTCTAAATCCAGCTGAGACAGGCCTATTGATTTCCTCGACAGGGCGGTGAGGAGGTCATCGTGGCTGAGAGGTTTTTGGGGGAACCATAGCTGTTCATTCTGAAAGCTCTTCACCCTCATCGGCCAATCAAACGGATCTGTGGGGCAGTGGCGCCTTAGAAAGGTTCACTTACTATCACACGGTGAGACCTAATGTAATACCTCAATAATCTCACTTCACTTGGGAATGCTTTTTAGCTTTTACGTCATTAGGTGCATCCTTTAAAATAAAGGTGCTCAAAACGGTTCTTTGGAGGTGCCATAGAGGAACCACTTTTGGTTCCCTCAGTGGAAGGTCTTTTGGAGAACCACTTTGCTATTGATGTGAGGAATAATAAGAAGTACTACTTTTAAAGTAAAAGAACCTTCGCCCTCCGTAAAAAAGTCATTATTCATTTTTTGCTGAAGCGTACGTCCAAGCCAAGGACTATTAAGTACCTCAGTTTAAAAAGTGTACTCTCCAAAAGTGTGTTTGTGTCCATTTTGTGTGTGTGTGCTAGAGGTGAGTTATTTGCATCAAAAAGCCTTTCAGAGCATGCAGCTCCTTTAGCTTCCAGCACACAGTGCTGATGCCTGTACTTGAAGTTTTAAGATATCAGTGAGTGGCTGTTGATGTCAGAGAATTAGAATTTCAGAGTAGTAATTGGCTCTGTTTCCCCCTGGCTGGCTGCATTGAGGCCCGGCCTGGAGCCCCTGCCAACGGCTCCATCCCTTTTTGTTTGGCGACACTGTTCATGTCTGCATTTGTCCCTTTTGATAAGGCCTTTCATCCTGTTTGCATTGATTACAGCCTGTCGAGTCACCCTGATACACTGTGGGCCATTCATACCCCTCCGCCACACACTGGGCCCATTGTGGGGGCTGGAATGTATGTGTGTGTGTATATGAGTGTGTGTGTGTCACCGCCTGGCTATAGGCTCCAGTTGGAAAGCATGTCAGTACTCTAGAGACAGTAGTGCAGAACAGCACCCACCCATCATGGAAATAAGCCCCCCATTTTCTGCTCCATGAGCTGCAAACTCAGATTGAGTACACACAGGAGAACGGCACATTACTCATTTATGTGATGAGGGTTTGCATTTCTATCTTTGGGTTTGCGTATGTGTGTGTGTGTGTGTGTGTGTGTGTGTGTGTGTGTGTGTGTATGAGTGTGTCACATTAATGACCACATACTGAGTAATCTGCATATGGCACCAATCAGCTGGTGATGAATATGCCTGTGTTTAATAATTAATCTGTGCCTTGTTTTCCGATGCACAAACTGTAAATGGAGCTCCAAAGATGTATGGCCTCCTTACCAGCAGACGTCATAGTCGTGGGTTCTTTTTCTTATAGTCACGCACACAAGTGCTAACATCACAGCATACTGTGTCACGACCGGTGACAACTACATCATACTTCTGCATGTCTTTAGGTGGTTTTATACATGTGTGTGTGTGTGTGTGTGTATGTGTCTATATTTGAAGAGCCAGGTGGGTGTGTGGGAATCAGGCAGTGGACTCAGGTTGAAAGTGGCGAGGGTGATCCCTTGTTCTGTGAAGAATTAAAAGCACCTCCGCAAATAGCGGCATGTGTAAATCCTGGGGGTGGGAGGTTCACAGCGGCTGGGGTTTCCGTATAAATAAACAGTGAGTGAGGGCTGTGAGGGCTGTGTGGGCGGACGCCCTGGCCCCTACTAACCCCCCCCCCCCCTTCTGGGGTTAGGGCCAGCCTTTTGTCACTCTAAATCCAAGCACTTTCTATTCAGGAGGCTGGAGGGGGGTTGCCTGGGAGAGATTAGTCTGCCAGTGTGTGTATATGTGTGTGCGCGCGCACACACACACACACACACACACACACACACACACATATACACACACACGGCTTCTTTCTCAGCCAAAAGGAATGGCCCAGATAAACACCTCCTCGTTTTTTTTATAACAAGGATGGACAGAATCAGCCCGAGCACAAAAACCTGCTTGTGTGTCTCTGTGTCTGACACCATCGCTTCTCTACCAACACCACGGCATCCTTCCATTCTACAACCCTGAGCCATAAGAACTCCCACAACTGGGATAAGCGTTAAGCCTTTCCATGCTTCATCACATTTTCTCCAATTCTAAAAGACCACCCTATTTCTACTGCTCAGGCTATGTGTCCGGTATGTGAAAATGGAAAAACATGTGGAGGTGACTATAGAATTATTACTAGTGCATTAACAGACCTTGTTTAACCTCCATCTTTTGCTGTCTAATTATTAAAACCATACAGATGCATACCCAAGATTGTGATTATCGTTCTTTCTCAGAGAGCAAAAAAACAATGTTCTCATTCAAATCTTTCCAAATATGGAACTAATAAAGGTTTGTCTTATTTTAAGAGGGACACAGAAAACAGTTTTCATACAAAAGGCAACGTGTTCTTTCTGTTTAATGAAACCACCTACGTACCTTTTCTCACCATATATGGAAAACATAGGTTGAATACAAAATGCAAAGCGTTCTGTCTGTTTAGGGTGGCTGTGGTGTGCAAAACATACCTAATTTTTTGGGGTGTTATCCATTAATGACCAACAATAATTTTCCGTGGAAGAAATGCGCTCTTTAAAATGCGCTATTAAGTGTTTGCATGCTCCTTTGCTCCTTTGTTTTATGTAAGGCTCTCATTACCACGTGGTAGTAACAGATTGTTTGAACTGGAAAGAAAAGCCATTCGAAGCTAATTAAGCAGCCATTCCAGGCACTATTCACGCGCAGAGGACCGAGAAGCGCAGGCATTTGTCAGCGCGTGACCCCGCGTGGTATTGATTGACAACAAACCTGCCTGAATGACAGGCTTAACCCTTACCGTCCAATCAGAATCGAGTAGGCCGGCAAGCTGCACGTTGATTGGTTGAGACGCAGTAAAGCCACGGAGTGGGCCCACGTGGGTGAGTCTACACAGCGGACACTGGATAGGCTGATTCCTCCCGAGCACAGACAGACATGGCTGATGTTCACGGGGATCAGACCCCAACAATCATCTTATTCCCCACGCCAGCTATCTGTCCATCCACATGATGTGTCATATTCTCACGGAGATGCACCTTAAAGGTGCCGTTCAGAAAAACACCCCCGATGAAGATTTCCTTTGCCCAAATTCATCCATCGCTCCATTTTTAAAACAGATGCACAACGTAGACTGACCCATCGTGCCTAAATATTCAAGCGGCTCATCTGTGGTGTGACCAAACAGTATTGCTATTATTATCAGTAGCATCCAAATTTAAAAAAGTAGAACAACCTATGTTTTTCTATGCCCCTTTGTTGTTTTAAACCTGTTTTATTCTATGTTTGTGTTTTTTTTCCTTTCTAGAATGGTCCGCAGATGAAATACAGTGTAGAGTGTTTACTGTAAGATTAGAGATGCTTTGTCTGCAAGGCTATTCTTAAAAAACACTTAACCGTTCCCACTAACGCAATATTACAGTAGACTGATACCAGTTAAAAAAATGGAGTCAGACAAAAAAAGGTTTAAGCAGTCGTGCTGTTCCCAAAAGGGTTCACAGAGACGAAAAAATAGTTGGTGACACGGACTTTTGTTCAGAAATGATTAGAAATGTGTGCTGATTGCAGAAGCTACCTGTGCTTTGCTCTAAAATGGCGAAGATGATGTCATAGGTGGAACCGCCGTCCCCACGTGGGGTAAGCGTGCTATGATTGGAGAAGCCGCCGAGACGCGATGTTCTGGGCTGTGATTGGTTGTAGCGGGGCGTTCTCTGGGCAGCCCGGCCCTCGTGTCTGTGGACGGTCTGTGTGTGTGTGGCACGGCTTTCTGGACGGAGGGGAAATGTGAGAGTGGAGTACAGCGGCACACTCAGAAACCTTTCAGCCCTCTTCACGATCGGAAGTACATTTTGGCACCATCTTTTTCTGGATTACGCAAACATCTTTCCCACTTTTTTCTTGACACCATTTGACTCGGAGGTTTTTGTTTTTGGTGTGATTTACTGAGTCAAATCTTTTGTCGCCTTGTGTGTGAGTGCGCTCCGGACGCTCAAAGACAGTCTCCTCAGTCATAGAAAAAAATACGAGAGATGTGGACGGAGAAGAAAGCGACGACTTTCAACGCCTGGACACCATAAAGTGCTCGTCCGTGTTTATTTTAGTTTTTTAAAGTTATCATCGGGATATTGAGGCGGTGGATGCGAGGAGACGCGGAGCAGGTAGGAGGCGGGCTAGCACGGTTAGCTAGCTACACTAGCATGTTATTCAACAAAGTATTCATTCGGAGCCAACCAGAGGGCTCTATGCACTCTCTGAGCTGATTTTGTCCTGTTTTTTCCTGCTTTTTGATCCTGTAAATAAAAGAAAGCTTAATGTGAGAGAAACTAATGTCTAAAACCACAAAAATACTAAAGAAATCCAAGCGCGCATGGTTGTGAGTTAGCCCTTATTTGTTGTTTGTTGTTTACGGCTGCTGGTTTGAAATTGACCGTTTTAAAACCTAAAGAGCCAGTCAGAATTCGCAAACAGCTTCACAGCGCTAAACAGCTCCTCGTTAGGGTTTTCGAGGAGGCTTGTACTTTAGAGGTCACCGGACTGAGTCACAGAATGAATTAAAACGCCCCAAAAATAAATAAGTAAAAACTGCTCTAAAACTGGAGTTGAATTGTAAGCTTGTATGTGCATGTCGATGCTGAGAGCTGTCTGGAGCTAATTGTCCGTCTGTCTGTATGTTTTTGTGTTTCTCGATGTTTTTCCGAATAGGTAAAAGTGTTCAGATCTCCAACAGCAGGGTTTTGGTGTCCGGGGTCTTTGTTTTGCCCCCCAGCGCCCACTTCGGGTTTTGGTGTTCGGCTCATGTGCTGAGGACGGTGCCTGAGAGACCCCCTCCGCCGAGACCACCGAGACCCTCCTGCTGAATAAAGGATACATTTCAGGATGTATCCACAAGGCCGGCATCCGGTAAGTGGTATCTTTTAATCTATAACAGAGGTAATCATTGGTGCAGCTGCATGGCTTTAGCCGCTCTGTGAAGGAGAAAACTCTCTAAGGGACCAACGACATCCCCATGTTTGGCTCATGACCATTTGTTCTCCTAAAAGCCCCCTGATTGCATGGCCAAAGTGCTCTGAGGTGAAAAGCGGGTCACTGGGAACCATTATGTTATGTTTGACTTTAAAAACACCCTAGCAGCCACCCCCTATTGACTGCTTTCTACAACCCAGTCAAAAATGCATCAAACATTGAAGAGTGAAGGATGTGCTCAGCTGTATGTGCATCTGTAGTCATATTTGTTTACTTGAGCGAGGACGTGGTTAAATTGCAGGGAAACAAAAACACGCCAACGAGAGAGGAAAAAGGTTTTTCTCCCCTTTCAGTTTTGGCTGACTTAAGCTCATCCATGCAAGGCAACCCTGTTTTTTTTCCTGGTGGTGTTTATGAGGATTTAAATCAGCCTCAGAACTCAGAACTTGCCCTCCCACCCTCCCTCCTACGCAATCAGTCCCCGTAGCTATCGGGCAGATGTCACTGTAGCAGAGATGTCACCCGGTCCCTCGTTCGGGGGGCTGAAATATTAGAGCTGCTCCCCTGCGGGCACAGAATGCATTAGAGCCTCACTACTGCACTCAGTGGAAAACAAATTTGGTTCTCGGAGGATGTAATTGAGTTTGATTGATGTGATGGCTGTCTTTCAGGCGCCCCACCAGCCTGGTCAGCCGGGCTTCAAATTTACAGTGGCGGAGTCCTGTGACAGGATCAAAGACGAATTTCAGTTCCTGCAAGCACAGTATCACAGGTAATAATCTAGGACTCTGGGACAAAATAACACCCTGTGCCTTTACTTCAGCATGTGTGAAAAGTCTGTACTCAGACATTAATAATGCATGCCTTTGTAAGTGGTTTGTCATACAGTAGAATGTTTAATTTATTTTGATAACTACAGTGGTAGTGAGAGGCAAGATGATGTAGCAGGACACAGTGCTGAAGACTGAAATTGTGTATTTCAAATCCTGTGTTATTTTCAGTCTTAAGGTGGAGTATGACAAACTGGCCAATGAGAAGACTGAAATGCAGCGCCACTATGTCATGGTAAGATGAGATCTCAAATCTAAGCTGCAATTATGCTCTTATTTATGGAGCATATGGGGGAGGTGGTGGGTTATGCTTAGTGTATACCTTCTCTCTCTCTCTCTCTGTCTCTCTCTCTCTCTGTCTCTGTGTGGTGAGAGAGGGAGAAACCTCTCATAGTGCCTCCAGCTTTATTAAAGGGCCCTGAGTGACTGCTCTGAGCCCCAGGCTTCTTTATACGCCGCCCCTTAGCCACAGGGGTCAATGACCACCGCATTGTCCCCTTTTTCTCTGCCTCTCCCCCTCCTCTCTATTCCTCCCTGACTCCCTCCCTCTATCCCCACTTTCTGCCTCCCTCTGTGCGAGGATCTGATTATTCTCCAAGGAAACGCTGCTCTCAGACAAATGCATGGCTGTAAATTAGGTGAGGGGTGATGGAGGAGGGCCAGAGGCGGCTGTGGGAAAATACTCAATCGCCGCAGAAACCCCTGCGTACTGTCTACCGATAATGAGATTTAACACACAAACAAGCAGCTCGGCTTGGAAATCAGCATTAATCTTAAGCACAGGCTTAATCATTTACACAGTATCAAAAGGCCCAGATTCAATTGTAAATGTTCTTGGGTTGCCAGGCTTTATGATTAGCGGAGGAAAACAAAAAGGATTGACGTGATGTAATGCTACAAGGTCAAACCGTGGAAGTATATTCACTTATCTTAGGTAAACACGTGAGGGATGACTTTAACCAATACCCTGGGACGCTAGTTAAACATTCCATTCACAGGAAGAAGCTTGTCAGTCTGACAGGAGGAGGAGGAGAGATTAGGTAAACAGAAGGAAGAATCACTGTGGTGATTGTGTGCTTGCAGCCTCTTACTTAAAAAGGAATTATCGGAGGCCAGAGTCACTCCTGTAGTCAAATACTTTTCAGAAATTAAGGAAAAGGATGGTGTCGTCCTTTGTGTTAGTGGGAGCTCAGTTTGAAATAGATTTTTTTCCAGATCTGAGTCAACTGGGCAGTGGATAAGGAGGTGAAAAAGGGACTGAAAGAAAGAAAGGAGAACAAATAAAAATTCTGGTGTGAAAGGTTTTGAAGTGTTCAGCAAAAAGCTACTCCTGTATTTGACCCACTTCATGTTTTTAACCAAAAATAAATAAATAGAACCCCGTTCGACAGGTCTCTCTGATGTGCTGATGATGGGATCCGGTGGGGCAGAAAAAAGAATAATTTTCTTTCTGTTATTTTTCAGTACTATGAGATGTCCTATGGGCTGAACATTGAAATGCACAAACAGGTACGTAGACCTTTGATTTCTGCCTGACATTTTTCTGACCATCTCTGGATCTTGGATATTATTTTTGTGCACGTGTGCAAGGAGGTGTTCACATGTGTGTGTATTACATTGATAATCTCTCAATGTACAGATTATACAGTTAATAAATAGAACACTTTGACCGCAGAAAGGAAAAATTACTTAAATAATAGTTGGACATATCGGCGGTTGTTGTCTCTCTCTTTCCTTTTCTCTATTTCTCTCTTTCTCACACACACACACACACACACACACACACACACACACACACACACACACACACACACACACACCCACACACCCACAC
>JBBKCR010000018.1:2909898-2926463 GCA_037577295.1 Ladigesia roloffi
TAGAGGTATAGCCAGGAGGTGTCCAAGCACGCGATAGCAAGCAATGTCCACGACACACGCTCACACACATACACACACACACACACACACACACACACACACACACACACACACAGAGCCAGTCCAAGCCTGGCTGCTCTCAGATAAAGAGCTGTTGTTCAGGACTAGTACACTGCTCATGTCTTCCTGAAGCTGTTTGTTGTCTCTTTTGGAATAGATCGAGGAGGGGTGGGGGGGTGGGGGGCTGTGAAAACAAGCTCCTCTCTTTGGTCTTCTTAACTGTGGCTGCTCTGTTGTGAAGCCAGCACATTCTTGTGTGTTTAGTCTACTGTAGGTTGTTAGATATGGCTTGGCTAGTTTCAGCCTTGTGTTAGGCGTGTTTTGGGGTTTGAAGGTGGCTCATCAGAATGAACATGCCTCTTCTGGTATTTAAACTGTGGTTTTGGAGTGATAAGAGCTACTTTGTTTTTCTTTCTTACTCTCTCCTTTCTTTTGACTTCACTGTTTTTTGGCTTCAGCCCCCTAGCTGCAAATTGCTTGTAATTCTGTCTGCAAGGCATATTACCAGTAATAAATAACATATAAAATTTGAGTATAGAAACATTCAGCTGCTATATAAGGTGAATTGTTACAATTTAACAATATATCTTATTGACCTATGACCTATGGACAGTGGAATGCATTAGAGAGAAAAATGTAGCCTAATCGCTTATTCGTTTTTATATTTGTGTTTATTATTTGTTCTTCAGAACAACTCCATCTCTCCATCCGATAGTCTGCGTACCTCCAGTGAGAAGCACCGTGGTTCCTCTGATTACAGCTTGGACTCCAAGAAGCGCAAAATGGAGGAGAAGGACAACATGAGCAGATATGTGAGTTTGGATGATGTTAAATACCCTTATGAACATAATCCTGTGGTGTTGATTGTGTTCAGGAGTTTTGACGGAATTATTCTTGAAACAGGACAGTGATGGAGACAAAAGTGACGATCTTGTGGTGGACGTTTCTAATGAGGTGATGGTTCATTTCTTAAGTACCGAATTCAACCCTCAAGTAAAACGATAAGTCATCTTAACTCTGTCCTTTTTTTCCTCCTCCTTCTTCATTAATAGGACCCTGCCACTCCAAGGGCAAGCCCAGCACACTCACCACCAGAGAATGGCATAGACAAGCCCCGCCCCCCAAAGAAGGACACACCCAACAGCCCTGCATCTGTGGCCTCCTCTGGCAGCACACCTTCCTCCAAAACTAAGGACCATGGCCATGTAAGGATGCATGCATACACATTCGGAAGCTTACTCCCTTTTATTATTAAACTGCACCTACCCTTGTATCTGCACTGCACTGTGTGAATTTTGTACCACACTTATGTAATGAAAGGGGAAATATATAGAAAACCAAAGGGAGTGAACCAGACATAGCAAGAGAGATGCCATAGCAGTGATCTTTCTGTAGTCTTGCTCTCTTACTCTCTCGCTCTTGTGCTCTCTCTCACTCTAAGTAATGGCTTAGGAGTGAATGTCTGTTTCCCAGCCTCGTCTTTAAATACATCTGTAAATGTCAGGGATAATGCATTTCCATAGCAGGATCAGTCATGTCTTCTCTGCTAATAACTCAATGCGTTTAACCATTCTAGGCCTTCTGCCTCAGCAAAAAGATTAAAGGGAAAAAGGGGTGGATAGGATAAAATGAGCCTCATCTCCATTGTAGCAGTAATGGGTTTTGGGATAAATAGCAGGGTTTATAGCTTCGTAGGAGTAGCGGGTTTGTCAGAATTGGATTGGATTAAGTTCAGCCAGCACTCAAATCTTCTGCCTGGATGCTGCCTCACTTTTCTGAGGATTTTTCTGTTTTCTGTCTTCCTCTCTACACGCATACAGAATGACAAATCCTCTACTCCTGGTCTTAAGTCCAACACTCCCACTCCCCGTAACGATGCCCCTACTCCTGGCACTAGCAGCACACCCGGGCTGCGACCCATCCTGGGCAAGCCCCCCATGGAGGCTCTGGGTAAGTATGACCTTAACATTTTCATAACCTTCCACAAATCTTCTAATAGCTTTCTTCTCCTCTCGATACACTGCAAATACATTCATCGCATGGCTAAAAACATATGAATAATGGACATGTGAATGAGTGTTTCCTTTAGTCTTGTCTTTGACCTAAATTCTGAGTTTAGCTTTAGGGAAGTCCTTGGTAACTTTTAGTCTATTTTTAGTTTTAGGTTTAAGTCTACGCAGCCTGCACAGAACCTAAGATTAACTTGGTTTGGTTCGATCTGCAATTCTTCCTCTCTGCCGGCCTGCAACTGATTCTTATTAATGATTGCTTCTGTTTATCTATGTAGCCGCTCCTGCACTGCGCACCCCCCTCTCTTACCCGACGCCATTTGCCATGATGGGCCACCATGAGATGAACGGATCACTGACCAGCCCCGGAGTCTACGCTGGCCTGCATATCTCACCTCAGATGAGTGCAGCTGCTGCCGCTGCTTATGGCCGTACACCTATTGTAAGTGTTTGTGTTAATGTATACTTTAATTAAAGTTTAACTTTATGGGTCATTGGCTCTTAACAATTTATTGTTTTGGCCAACCTCTCATTTAATGCCATTCACAGTGGGGGGGGGAATGATCTTTTGATCCTCTGCTAAATGTATTTTTTAATAAAAAATTTTTATGGAGAGCAATGGAAAAACATTATACATAAAATACATCAATTCATTTCGCTGAGTGAAATATGTATTTGATACACTAGCAAACCTTTGTTGGCAAGCACAGCAGCGATGTTTCTCACCAGGTTTGCATCTCAGGAAGGATTTTGGCCAACTTCTCTTTACAGAAACTCTCAATACTTTAGATTCCTTAGCTGCTGCCTGGCAACTCAAAGCTTCATCTCCTCCACATATTTTTTTTGGACTGAGGTCTGGAGACTGGCTAGGCCACTCCAGGATCTTAATTTGCTTCTTTAGCCACACCTGTGCTACCTTGGCAGTATGTTTTTCATGCTGCAAGAACATCCGCAACCCATCTTCAATGTTCTGGCTGCGGGAAGGACTTTGTCGTCCAAGATTCATGCCCCCATTAATTGGCCCCTCGATGCGGTGAAGTCATTCTGCACCCTTAGAAGAAAAACATCCCCAAGCATAATGTTTCCACCTCCATGCTTGACTGTCGGTCAGCATTTCTCTTCCTCCTAACATGGTGGATCAATTTGATACCAAAAAGAGCTAAATTTTGTTCTCCTCTGATCACAGCACTTTCCCACAAATCTTCTGTGTATCATTGAGATGTTTATTGGCAAACTTGGTTGGCTGTACTGGTGCCTTCTTGATCAGGGAAACCTTGCAAGATTTTTGTCCATTATGATTTTGTGTGTTACCAGTGTCTAAGTGACTGGTCCCAACTGCCTTGAGATCATTAAGAGCTTCCTCCCATGAGATTACTGTACTGTATGGAGCTCCAGACTGAGGGCAATAAATGGTTAATTTATTATTTCTTCCATTTCAGAATAATTGCACTGTTGCCAACTTCTCGCAAAGCTTCTTGCTGGTTGTCTTGTAACCCATTCCATGCTTGTACAGGTCTGCAATCCTTTGATTGCTCTTGTCCATGGTGGTGAATAGGCTGGAATGGAAGAAACTGATTTTGTGGACATGTGTGCTTTATACACACTCAGTGAAATGTAAAGCAATGTATAACTTTTATGTAGCGTGTTTTTTTCTTGATTTGTGGTTGATATTTCTCCCTAAAATTCAGCAAACGTATAAATTCAGAGTATTAAATAATTATTTCACCCAAACTGTATTTCTGGGTGACTCTGGAAAAATCTCAAATCTGTGGGACACAATGTGCATTTTGCACATCAATGACAATAACATGAGTAGAGCTTCTACAGGTTGTACTGCCATATTGTGCACTAATGTGACTTTATCTGTTGTAGACGGGTTTTGAGCATCCTCATATGAGAGCCCCAGGCCTCCCAGCCAGTCTCACCTCAATCTCTGGTGGAAAACCGTAAGTTTCCCATAAAGTTTACCTCAACTAGAGCATTCTAATGAAGGCAATATTTATGTATTGTGTCTGCTTGTGTACCACACAACATTTCAACACTCCTAATAACCCATTTCAGACCAATTGCTCTTTGCGCTAATTGATTTAACTAACTCACATCAGTCAGCATGCCGTGAACTACAGGGTAAATAACATCTTTCATTTGTTTACACCTCCCACCCCAGGGCCTATTCCTTCCATGTCAGTGCCGACGGACAGATGCAGCCCGTGCCCTTTCCTCCAGACGCTCTGATTGGTCCTGGGATCCCACGCCACGCCCGTCAGATCAACACCCTGAGCCACGGTGAAGTGGTGTGTGCCGTAACCATCAGCAACCCCACTCGACATGTCTACACTGGTGGCAAAGGCTGCGTCAAGATCTGGGACATCAGCCAGCCTGGCAGCAAGAGCCCTGTGTCCCAGCTAGACTGCCTGGTAAGAGCTGCACCCACAATCAGAGCCATTTACTAGTGTAATAAAAAGTGTTCATTATTGTAATACTTTTAAACATTTGTATGTTAAAGGGCCTGCATAAAGTATTAAAATAAGATTAACATACTAGGAGTTTAGCCAGAGTTCTACTGGCACTCTATCTGGATAGAATAAATCACTGGAATTCACTCTTATCTGACTGTAGTCAAACTATGTATCTAGTAACTGAGGTTTGGTATTAAGAGCCTAGAATTTGTAGAACATTGCATTTTGTATTTTTCTTAATTGTCTCCATAAAATCCATTCAGCATGTCATGTGTAGTAAAATAAATCCATAATTATATATTTTTTTCTCTGTTTTGCTCACTGTGCTCCTCTCCTCTGGAACAGAATCGCGATAACTACATTCGTTCCTGCAAACTGTTGCCTGATGGGCGCACACTTATCGTGGGGGGTGAGGCCAGCACTCTGACCATCTGGGACCTGGCATCACAGACACCCCGCATCAAGGCCGAACTGACCTCTTCAGCCCCAGCCTGCTATGCTCTGGCCATCAGCCCTGATGCCAAGGTCTGCTTCTCCTGCTGCAGTGATGGTAACATTGCGGTCTGGGATCTCCACAACCAAACGCTTGTCAGGTGAGCATTTGGCATTATATGGAATTGTGTTGGGCATTACTGGTGTTGCAGGAATGGAGCTGACCCTCTCATTGTCTCCTGGCTGTTATAGGCAATTCCAAGGCCACACAGATGGAGCCAGCTGCATCGACATATCACACGATGGCACCAAACTGTGGACAGGCGGCCTGGACAACACTGTGCGTTCATGGGACCTTAGAGAAGGCCGGCAGCTGCAGCAGCATGACTTCACCTCTCAGGTAAATCCCTCCCCTGTTTTCAGTGTCTGTGCATTTTTAAATGGTCAGTGTTCTCTTGGGTTTTTTGAAAGTTTGCAATACAATACGTGCAGGGAAAAATGCATCAAAATGTATTCTACAGCAATAAGTAAATGGGAGAGTTTCATGGTAGTGCTTCAGTGATACTCAAACATGGAAAAAAATGGTTCCTCTTATTTCTCAACAGCTAGATTATTGGATTAATTGAGGGGAAATGGATAACAGGTTAACCCACAGGATTGATAAACCCAGTACTAGTGACCCAGCCCATGAGGAATGAATTAATAAGTCACATTTCATTTGCTCAATGGAAAAAAAACACAATGTGTTGGATTGCCAGGACTGCAATAAGGAATCCCCTGGGTTAACAATTAATACATATAATCAGTAGTTGCTGCCTTATTACATACCAGTCAGGGCTGATTTGTAGTCTCTGACTGTTACTTTCCCACATACAGATCTTTTCTCTGGGCTACTGTCCAACCGGTGAGTGGCTAGCTGTGGGCATGGAGAGCAGCAACGTGGAGGTGCTCCACCATACCAAGCCTGACAAATACCAGCTCCACTTGCATGAGAGCTGTGTGCTCTCGCTCAAGTTTGCCTACTGTGGTAAGATGCACTTGAATTTAAAATTACCAATATTTACCATTACCCTTATTTAGCTGAATAGAACGGATATTTATAACTGCAGTTTAAGGACACGACAGTGTACACCTTTGTCTTGGAATCCATTTTAATTGCATGTCTCTTGGCTTTCCACCGTTTTCAAACCAGAAGCAAAGTAGTCGATGTTTACGCATGAACTGTGTCTCTCAATTGAACAGAACCTTGACTGTCCTAACCCATTAAGCTTGCCTTCAGTCTCTTCGCACACATCTCCATTTAGCTCTCTCTTGCCTCAGCAGCCCAGCAGAGCTCTAATTACGTTTGATTTCCCTTGACAAGGTAAATGGTTCGTGAGCACTGGGAAGGACAATCTGTTGAATGCATGGAGGACTCCCTACGGCGCCAGCATATTCCAGGTACAGAGATCAATACATGCTGTCTGCAGGAAGCTCATGGGCAGCCCAGCTTCACCCTTGAGGGTGGAGTGACCGCTGGCGGATGGGCAGGGCCTGTATCAGCGGAAATGGGCCAGAGTGTGTCATTAATGCAAGGGCCCTGACCATTTAGACAGGATGTGGACCTGCTCATGCAGCTGCTGTCCACCAGTAAATAATACTAACCCTTGAAGTGTGTGTGGTTGGACAGGTCTGCTAATGCAGCGTGATGGTGCAGAGAGAAGTGCTTATGTATACAGCTCTTAGTGTTTTCGCTTTGAGTGTATGGTTGTGGGGCCTTGAGGGGAGGGGTGGTTTTGAGTTTAAG
This sequence comes from Ladigesia roloffi, assembly GCA_037577295.1. Lineage (NCBI taxonomy): Eukaryota > Metazoa > Chordata > Actinopteri > Characiformes > Alestidae > Ladigesia > Ladigesia roloffi. Next base: position 2,916,645 of record JBBKCR010000018.1, read on the forward strand.
CTTCATGCTGTTCTACCATAGGACACTAAGTGTTTTGACAGTTTAATTTCAGTGGCCTCACTTTTTTTTGTCCTCTTTCTCTCTCTTCTTTTCCACTAGTCAAAAGAATCGTCCTCAGTCCTGAGCTGCGACATCTCTGCAGATGACAAGTACATCGTCACTGGTTCCGGTGACAAGAAGGCCACAGTGTATGAAGTGATCTACTAGACAGAGAGGTAACTGAGTTGAGAAGCTCAGGCCGTGTAGAGCGAAAACGGGGTGTTGGGAGTAACACACTGCTCCTCACTCCAACGACTCTTCTAGTCAGACAGCCAGGAAAGCACTTGTCTGTCTGACTATCTGGCTCACTCTCATCCTTCATCACCCCGTCATGGACAGCCTGACTGATGGCAGCCTGGATTAGGCCTGTATGGGCTGGAAAGTACTTGGCTGGGGTGGAATGTACTGGACCGGATTGGACTGGACAGCCCTCTGCCACAAATGCTTTTTACTTGCTCATCTCTCCCTCAGTGACAACACCCAACGCAAGTCATATGGCACTAGAGAAGATGTTTTTTTTTCCTTGTATCTCATTGGATTTTTTTAAATACAGTGAGAACGTTCTGTATTGCAACGTGAAGCAGCGCTTCGTGCTGAAACTTTATCCGTTTGGAGGTTCTGTGAAAAGTGTACATAATGGAGTATTAAAAGGCCTTTTACAGATTTATATTTTGGTGTCCAGTTACACTTGTGATGGTTCTTTCTCTCCCCCCTCACTCTCCTTGATGCTTTGTTATTTCTGCTGGGGCTTGGAAATTAGATTAGGGCATTTTTCTCTAAGGATATTCGATTTTTTTTTCCTGAAAAGTTCTTTTTCCAGGCTTACCTTTTATGGAAATCTAATTTGCTCACCCCACCCCCCACCCGCCCCCGTCTCTGAAAAAATAATTCGAGCTAGATCACGTTTCGGAGACTTTTTTTGTGGATGTTGCCCCCGTTGTGGTGGAGAGAACTTGCCTTAGCAGTCCTGTAAAGCATCTGATGCTGCGACTGTGGCTCGGCAGGAAGAGTAGCTCCTGCGAAAGAAGCTGAGATGCTCAAGACTCCGTCTGATAAAAAGTGACTGTTCTGCCAGCCTTTAAGAAGACAGGCCAGCTTTCTCCAGAAGGGGAATGCCCTGTGTTGGTGAGGACCGACAGGGCAGTGGTTATGGAAGAAGTTTGATAATACTATCTGATGGGAAGAGCACTCCATAACCTCTGACTCCATTGCATTTGTGTTTGAACATGACAGCATTTTTGTCTTGTAGTGGATGATCATGATTTGGATGATTTGGTTAATATTTACCTGGTCTCTGTTTTGGAGCCCCAGTGGCGTTCTCTGGGGTGTGTGTGCATAGTCTCTCATATGCAAGAAGCACTGAAATCAGTTAATGTGTCTGCAGCTAAGCCAAACAAAGCATAAAGGCCAAGACTAACTTGCAGGCTTTTACCAGATGAATGGCCAAGTTGTCCATTACATCCCATTACTGTCACACCCCTCCCCCCCCCCTCCCTCCTTTACATAAAGTCTGAGGACAGTTACGTCTCAACACACACCAAAGTATGTAGCAAACTGTGTTGTCACTGAAAATATGTACAGTTGTTGATAATTCAATAAACTGTTTTTTTGTAAATGTTTATTCTGTATGTTTTGCTGCATGTTGCCTGTCCTTTCCGAATGTCACTTGGGAATCACAGGCTCTTTGTTTCTTTGATGGAACTGGTAGGGCAGTAGAGGAGTGAACTCATTTAAAGCCACTTAAGGGTAGCATGACGGCAGAACTGTGTTCTCCAGCCTCCCTGGATGTTCTATTGCAAGTGAAGTACTTTTAGGGGATTGGCAGCGATGAATGCCCTCCCCACCCCATTTCTCCCTTTTTTTTTTTTTTTTTGGGGTCCTTTGTAGCTACGGGGGCTTTTGCTTTGAGCCCCTCTCCTGGCCACCTCTTCAGTAATGTTGTTGTTGTTGGCTAATAAAAGCCAAGGCGGATGCTTTCAGCCCTGAGGCAGTCGCTCCCCTGCATGCACGCACACACTTAGTCACATGCTCTCGTGCTTGCTCTCTCACTCCCTTTCTCTCTTTCTCTCTCATCCGGCCTTCACTACCAATCCCTCACCCCCCAAAAAACTCCTGAAGTGTGCATTTATATGATGGCGCTGCTCTCGTCCAGCTTTCTTCTTCCTCTCTCAATCAAGTGGCTGAGAGGCTGTACTGGGATGAAAGCTCTCAGCCCGTTCAGCGTGCTCTACACTTGGTTCTGGAGGAGACCATAGGGTGCCTATTGTTCCACCGATCCATCGATCGATCTTTCTCCCCCCCAGAGCTGCGTACTCAGTACTGCTTTTACAGGAGCTGCAGGGCTGTGGCCCTTGGAACACCTATCGCTTGAACTTAAAATGATTGATGGTGTTACAGATGGTCTAGTCCAGCATAGTCATGCAGCATAATACTGTATGTAATGCTCATTACTGGCAAGTAGAAAGATGGTTAATTAAAAAGATTCCCTGATTTTAGACGCCTCTAGAGATTTGTTTTTCAGCAAGTTGTGTCTGTTATTGCCGTCCTGCAGTAATTTGTACAGCAAATTGCTCCAGAATGACATGAATGTCTTTATTAGATTTGATTTTTCATGTCCAATTACTTATTACTCTTATTTTCTCCTGTTGAAATCAGAACCCATCTAATGGTGTACTTTATCCACTGCTTTTTCCCTCCTGTTTGAAAACTAAGCACTGCCTCAGTTGCATGTTGGTGTGAGTTGAGGCATAACATGTGCTCAAGTGGCTAACATGCCTGCATTGCCACGGTACGTTCTTTGGCTGCTTCTGTACCCTGTGCTCTTTAGCCAGCGGAGATGATGCTGTTTGGGCGGGTGAGAGGCTGGCACGGTGCTGAAAGACAGAGTAATAATCCCCTAATCACCTGAGCGTTGCCAGGCCGAGCTTTATCTGCGCGGATGCGAAAGCCCCCTTGGTGCAGTGTGATTACAGCGTTTGATCTGGGTAATAATGTCTTTACTGTGGCCCAGCCTCAGCCCTGCGGGCACCGCTCGCCTTTAATCCACACAGAGCATTCTAGTGGAATCGCGTTACACAAAGACCACCAGAGTTTTGCTGCAGACTGGGGGAAGGGGAGGAGGAATTGAGGTTGCCATGGAGACTGAGCCTTTCTCCCCATCTCTCCCTCTTTTCCTTATTTTCTCTCTCTTCCTTACCCCCTCCCCACACCTCACTCCCCTCCCCCCTCTCAACAGATAAGCTTGAGGACAGGTTTCTGTGTTTACTCAACACAGTAGGGCCCTCCAATCCCTGAGCAGGGCTGACCCTGATAACACTTGGCCACTACAGCAGCAGACCACTGACAGCTGATAAGCAGCACCACCTCTCTCTCTCGCTCTCTCTCTCGCTCGCTCTCTCTTGCTTTCTCTCACTCTCTCGCTCTCTCTTGCTCTCTCTGTCTGTTTCACTGCCTCTCTCCCTCACTCTCTCCTCCCGCCCCCCTCTCTCTGCACAACTGTGGGCACTGTGTTCATTTGGATTAGTGTGGATTGGATTGGATTACCCCCTCTGTGTTCAGAATGCTGATGTCTAAAAGTACAGCACTGTTAATGTGGGAACTTCTCTCCATTCTCCCCACCACCCCCCACTCCCAAAATAAGGCTTTGACGACCTTGATTAACTGGATGCTGTAATCTCATAATACAATCTACAACAAAGCAAGCGGCCAGAACGGCACTCAGTGACCTGGATCATTTTTGGTTGGCGAGCTGGCATTCCAAAGGTTCCAGGGTAGATGTTTTATTGAGTAGTCTGCATTCCTTTCTGTTTGCCTTCAACCTGTGCCTCCCTGCTGGCCCCTGACCACAGTCATATGACGGGCCCTTTCCGTCCCTTTGACATGTGGCTCATTTACCTTGATTAGAGTCACACAAAGTTTTTGTAAAAGAACGGGTATTTTCAGTCTTCACTGCCAGGCCCCCGCTTTGTATTCCTTCCAAGTAAGCACTGAATTCCAGCAAGTAATTAGATATTGTTGGTAATAAGATTTGTGTGATACAGTTTGCTTCGAGAAGGTACCAGCGCTTGCTCACTTTGATGTTTAGATCAAGACAAGCACACGGGCGCTTTTATGGTGCACATTAAGCTAACATGATAATTACATTTTCACACAAATGCTAGGGTTTTAGGCACAGCTGGGGGTAGGGGAAAGAAATGTGCATAATTACTGGGAAACACAGAACAAATATTACTTCCTTAAAGAAATATTTGCTGTTGTCTGTTTGGCTAGCCTTAGCTCGTCAACCCAGACCCATATGTGTGCCTGTTTGATTTGTGGAATGGTTAATTTCCTGTGTTTAAAGTGTGTTATGGATTGCATTTGGAGCAACAAGGAATGTTTCCTCAAACTCGCTGTTTATGAAACAGAATTGCTTTGTTCTGTTTTCTGGCTTTCCTGGTAATAATCAGGGCCTTTTGGATTAGGCACCTCACCTTGAAAAATGAGTTTAAATGAGTATCTTTACTGCTTTGGATTTAAGCAGTTGGTTATTACTTGAACAATGAGCAGCCTGTCTACAGACATGCTTAAACATGGTCTAAATGAAATTGTCATGCGACAAATATTAGATTTATATTGTTTTCTGCAGCTGGTTTGATTTACAAGCTCCAGATGCTGGACCTCTCCATGTGCAACTGCTCAGGTGGACAGGTCATATTATGAGTTCCATTTAGGTAATAATTACCTCTAATGGGATCCTGAGCAAGGTCAGGTCTGACCGAACAGTGGCTAATTTGAAGTAATTATGGTATTCATTTTCCTGCTCTAATCAACCTATTTCATTTGTGCAGTTTTGTTTGTAGTTGTCATCCACATCTTTAATTAACCACATTAGCTGTGGAGAGCAGGGTTTTGTCAAGAAGTGGCCTGAAAGCAAGTCATCAAGTATTGGATTACAGCAGCTTTCTCTTAAGACTTCACAGTTGTTCGGTTAGTAAACCAGTGTTTGAGATGCTGCACTTGCATTAGCCAAATATTTCTTTTATTCAAGTGGTCCTTTTAGCATGTGTGCTCTTTGTGAACTGCCATCAGACCATGGAGAGTAGAGGGGTGGTTTTGGTGGACAGAAATAATACACTTGAAGGTCACAGTGAAAGTAGCAACTCCCCTCTGCTTTAACAGGCAAATGCTGGCCACCACCATTCGTGCATCTCTAACGCGTATGCAAATCCACTGCAGGGTTGAAGTCTCCTTCTGCCAGGATTGCTGGAATGAAAGAAAGCTTTCTTATGCTGCCTTGGACGGGGTGCGCAATGGGGTGGTTCAAGTTTTTTTTGTGTTTTATGTATCTCAATTTATTTCACAAAAATATCTTAATCTAATCATTTGGATCATTCAAAACAAATGTTATGAGTATGAGGTATGAATGATTAAATATGCAAAATTAGATGGCTAAGGTTGATTTGCCTCCCCGAAGGTAGCCACGCTCACTGAGGCATGCAAAGGGCAAACGCACTCAGCCGAATGTGTGTATTTTAAGCAGATGTATGCAAAACCTAAGGGCTAGTAGTGCCTGTGGTTGTATTTAACTAGAATGAGTCACTGCTACATACAACATGCACTATAAACTCAGGAGCTCGTTTTATCTTTTAGATGGGTATATTGGGAAGAGAAAAAAGTCATATTACCCTGGTCGAGATTATGGGGTCTCTCAGCGATGTCGGGGCCTTGGCCAGGCTTGGGCAGTGCTTTATTTACATGACAAGATCTCTTGGCTAATGGTCATTTTTTCTTAAGGCTATTTCAATACCAAATACTTTGGCATAATTCAAGCTTAGTGCTTTAAGATCTTCCTGCTGAGTGCACTGGCAGTTAAACTATAGTGTAAACACACCTTAATCCGCCGACTTTGTTTTGTACACTCTTTCGGTTGAGGAGCAATTATGCCTTCAGCTATAGAAATTGATTGCATGCATGCACACACACACACACACACACACACACACACACACACACACATTCCTGTTTTGTGGGTCAGCAGCATGACTCAATGGCCTTACATCCCCTTAAATCAGAGTTCTTGCCTGTGGTTAATGGCCATGGCCTGAGCCTGCGGCCCATTTTCATCGTCTTGCAAGGGTTTTAATGGATGATCAGACACCCAGCTTACCCTGCCAGAGCAGTTTCCCTCATGTGCCTCGGATTCTCCTTAAGCAAGCCTAATGTCAATGTACAAGGCTTTCCTTTCTCATCTAGTGTGATGTAGCTTTTAATTGGCTCAGACAAGGATTTGACACTGTTTTAATCTCTTGCTTCATCTTAGAAGGCCACCAAAGCCCCTGAGGTCAAATAAGGATACACTGTCAAATGCCTCTCCAGTTCTATTTCTGAGGTTGTGTTACATCCTGAACTTCACAGGCTATGAAGATAAAACCTATATCTTTATCTCCGTATGCATGTTTAGGGAATTTGCATGTAGGCTTTTTTAACTATGCAAGATATTGACTGTGTCTCCATTAAAGACAATTTTATTTCCCTTGTGATCTCTAGCTCACGTGAATCCGATTTATTGCTGGTTCCTTTCATAATGAAAGCTAATGGACCTACTGATCTGTGCGCCTTGATGTTGATGGACAGAAATACTTCCTTATATGATCAAAACAAACACAGGTTGTAGATGTTCAATGTTTTTCATCGCTGCCTGCTCAGTTGTGCATCAAAAACGTGATATACAGAAGTTTACAATTTCCACTTAGCCCAGATGTTGTAGATCGAACCAGGTGTGTTTGGAGTCCTGGTGTGTTAGGTTATCACTGGAACTATGAGTCTAATGTAGCTTACAAATACTAGAAGTCAACAGTCACCCAAATGTTTTTCTTAAGTATACCTTTAAAAGTTATATCTGCTCAGACAGCATCCAGCTTTTCAGTACTGTGTTTCACAGCTTGAGTTATTATATGTTAAATGTTTGTTTGGAATATATGCTCCAAACATCGGCTTCAAACCATTTTTTGGTAACATGCTACATCTATGTTAAGTGGAAAATTGTGTAAGTAAAATTTTTTTTATTGTTTACATTTAGATTTGAAAACAAAGACTGATAAACGTGACTGATCAGGGTCTTGCATAGCCCATGGAGTATGTGCACTTCTCCTTGCTGCTGTATTTCTGTGTGTGTCTAAGGTGGGGTGCAAGTGGTGGGGGGTTAGGGGGTCGGAGAACACTCTGTATCCTGACTGCTTCATTGGTGCATCTGTCATCCCCTGCTTCTCCCCGCCAGCCAGACAAAAGCAGAGCCATGCTTGAAGTGAAAAGGCGGAGGAGCCAATCTTTTAAATGGATCTCTTTTCGAAAATATATTATGACATAATCATGTTTTCCTCTGAAGGCCTGGGGGAAGGCTGTCCGTCAGAGCCTGGGCCTCTCTCTTCGATTGCCTTCCCCTTCCTCAAAGAAGTATAGGAAAGAAAAAAGGAGAGGAAAAAAACGTGGCTGTGTGTTAATAGAACCCAGAGGCACTCTGAAACCTTAGCCGTTCTGTTTTTCCGCTCTGAGTCGGGAGATTAAAGCCGGGGAAACGTTACAGGAGGCTGGATAATTGCCCCTGTGTCTCTAGCAGACAAAAGCCAACGTTCAGACAATTCCCTTCGGTAACTTGTCAAGAGGGGCTCAAGGATCCTTCAAGACTGCAGCAAATTGTATAGTTCTATCTAACAAACTACCAGTCTCTGAATGTTATGAGGCAGCCATACAATCCAGGCCCATAATGACAGCTTACACTGCTATAATAGAGTGGAGGCACAAAATGTTTTTTCTTTAGCTCCCCTCCCCACATTTGATTCACAAAAGCTCTTCAAAATGAAAAATGTATGATTTAGCTTTTAGGGTGTGTTTTGCATTTTTTTTAAATGCTTCTATTTGTATATGATTAATACCTGTCATTTTTAGAAACATTATTTTCTTTATCAGACATGAGCCAAAGACTATAGCTGTGGCCACTGCCACCACCTGACTATTAAACCTTTCCTTCTGAAGCCCACTTCATCCTCTGCCTGTAAGGGAAAAAAATGTAAAAGGCTAATAAGATGCTGCCCAAAGCCTTGTTTGGGGGATGGCTACTAATTTACAAGAGCTCTCTCTCTTTCTCTCTTTCTCTCTTTCTCTCTTTCTCTCTCTCTCTCTCTCTCTCTCTCTCTTTCTCTCTCTTTCTCTCTCTTTCTCTCTCTTTTACCTGCTTCATGCCTCATTGCCTCTGTGCCAGGAGCGGCAGTGTTGTCTGCCTTCGGAGCGGCCCCTCTTTTGTCGGTTCGGTTCATGTTTAGAATTAGCCATTTGACAAGAACAAAAGAAATTAATTGGTGGTTTAAGCCCTAATGAGACGGCTGTGAAATTAACAGGCCTCATCAATGGAAACAAACAAAATCCTTCAGCGCCGCTGTTGAGGGAGCACTGCTCTGACAGAGCTTTTGACACAATGATGAATAGCGGGTCAGGAGAGACCATCTGTGCTTATTTAAGCCCCTGCAGGAGGGGAGCTGGGCTCTGTGGCCTGGCTGGGAGTGATGGTGATAAAAAGAGGGAGGGAGGGAGAGGGCAGAAAAATAAGCTGAGAAAAGCCTCAAATTCACCAGCTTTATTCATCACCCTTCAGCATGACACCACTGCCCAACTATGGCTACAAAGGGAATAGAAAGCACTCGCATTTGCATGTGAAAGGTTTCAGGGACTCTGACTATGCGTCCAGAAAGCCAAAGCGCTCTGATTTCAAGGGATATTTAACCTCCATTCAGACAGCAACAAAGGCCTGGCTGTCGGGCTAAGAGCGCCGGCTCAGGCTGATTGGGGCTCGGCCTGGGGGGTGGGGGAGGGGAGAGGAAGGAGGGACAGAGGGAAGGAGGGGTAAGGGGGGGGATTGGAGGCTTTTGGGATCACAGACCTCATTTGTTCCCCCTCTTTACTTTGGCCTGTCTCTGTATTCACTAAGGAGCTGCTATTTCCTAACCACCAACCCATCCCCCCACCACTCCCCTTCACTCCACTCCAGAGGGCCTCTGTGCTTTAAGTTGCTTTGTAAAAAGCCTTCGCTGCATTATTGGCCTGAATCTAAATGTATAAAGAAAAAGGCCTGGCGCTTGATGAAAGGTCATAATTATAGCTGAGATGGAATGGGAAAGGAAGGGTTTAAATGCAGGGAGTATCTTCGTCATGCTCCATCTTTTTCTTCTTTTCTTCCACCTCCTCCTCCTCCAGTTGTGCGTGCAGACGTGTGTGTGTGTGATGGGGTGGGTACGTTGAGAGAGTATTATCTCTGAGCAGAGTATAAACACGAAAGTCCAGCCTATGATGCATGTAGCTGTCCTTTCAGCATTTCCCCTGCTGGCCTGTTTGTGGATCACAGGGGATCGCTGATAAAAATAAACAGCTTGTGTTGGCTTGGGGGAGGGTAAAGTGGGCGGGGGTGAGGAGGGGTGGGGTGGGGCAGTACAGAATGAGAAAGGGCAGTGGTGTCTGTGCGATGTTTAGCTTGCTCGCAGTTAGATAAGGAAATGTTTGATGAGGTAGGGAGGAATGAGAGCGATTTAGGTCATCTAATCTGATTCTCAGAGAATTGGCTGAGCCTCAGTGGGGAGCAGTAATTACATAGTGGGATTAGAGGGAGACCCCCCTACCTCCCACCCCTGCCCCAAATCCAAAACAGCCCCCCTTCACCAAACCCAGTGGGGGTTGTGTGTGTGTCTGTGTCTGTGTCTGTGTCTGTGTGTGTGTGTGTGTGTGTGTGTGTGTGTGTGTGTGTGTGTGTGT
>JBBKCR010000018.1:2945371-2961685 GCA_037577295.1 Ladigesia roloffi
ACCACTCAACTGTAAAACATTCTCTCTTCCCCTCTGCATATATATCGGTGTGTGTGTGTGTGTGTGTGTGTGTGTGTGTGTGTGTGTGTGTGTGTGTGTGTGTGTTTAAGAACTGTAGCAGTTTAAGTAAACATGTAAACAGAAATTAGCTGATTTATGCCATTTGCTGAAAGGAGGGTCGGTAAAGTTCCTTGTAACTGCGCAGCAAAAAAGAGTCATACTCTTTGAAAGATATTTTATCACTATATTGTCACAACTATATTAAAACTTTTTATCAAACATTGCATTAGTGTCCACGCTCTGATATGTCACATATTTCACTGTATTGGCAACCTAGATGTTGCATTTGTCCACTGGTAATTACTGGAACATAATTTTGTTACATTAGATTTGTAAATAGAATTCTTAAGACTTCAGACAAACTTCAGACAACTGTCTTGGCTGATCGACTACATTTGGGGAAAGTGAAATGCTGCATAAGTGACATTTTTGGCAAATTATTCCTTCAAGAAGAGTAAGAAAATGTGCAGTTAAAATGTGTAAATCTGTATTGGAAAGACCTCAGTGCATCCTCCATCGTCAGTTAGGCTGTTGATTGACTGATATCCCGCGGACCTCATTAAGGAGCACTGCTGGAGCATAATTGCTATGTCCCCAGATTCAAGGTTAACGAATCCTTCTTCCGTCCTTGTCTATCATCTGACTGGCACATTAATTGACCTGAATGCACCAGCACAGGCGTGTGTGCCACAGAGACACGCTGATGATGCTTCGAGCGAGCAGGAAAACCATCCGTGAACCCGGATCAACACCCTCGTTAAGGCATCCCGCCATAAATGAAAATGGATTGATTTATTTTAATTGACTGAATAAAGCACAACACGTTCTGTAATCTTCGGCAAGATGTTTTGGAGGAGGATGAAACATTTGTCAGTCTTTATCTATTTTCAATTAGCCGGCTATAATGATTAATTGAGTGCTCAGAGTTATAGATGAGTTAATTAGCACAGAAAGCTCGTCTCATTAGAGCCGAGTGGCGTAGTTACCGCATGCTGCTCACAGACTCTCTCTCTCTCTCTCTCTCTCTCTCTCTCTCTCTCTCCCTCTCCTCTTCCTCTCCCTCTCTTCTCTCCTCCTCGCTCTCTTCCTCATCCCTATCCCTCTTTCACCCCTCTCTCTTGCTCCCATTCTCTCTCTCGGTCTACATCTATTAATTTTTCTTTTCATCCTGATTCCCTGTCTTCTCTCTTTTTTAATTTTTTTTTCGTTCTTTCTTTCTTTCTTTCTTTCTTTCTTTCTCCCACTCTCTCAAATCTCCCTATCTCTCTCCTCTTCTTTCCTTTCTCTCTCTCTCTCTGCCTTTTTATCCCTAACTAAATTTTTTTTCTTTCTGCGTTTTTTCTCCTCTGTTATGAGGCTGTACATGGCTGTCTGCTTTTGACCCCTCCACCATCAGGACACACTGCTCGCTTTTCAGCGTTGTAATTACCACCCTTTAATGTGATCCGGAATTATTTTCTTTTACACTGATCGAGCTTTACTCTTATTATTCTTGTCCTTCAGTCTCAGTATTCAGAAATTTGTTCAATCTCAAACTGATATATTATTTTGTTATGAAGATATTACACACCTGCAGATCCTTAGAGTTTTGAATTTGGCAACAAGATACTGATCCTAGTCCCACACATAAGGTGGGCCAAAGCACAAATCACAGAAACCCTGAGGCCTGTCAGGAATGCCCCTCTTTCTCACCACTCCGAGTTGCCATTTAACACACTCCATTATTAGAGGCTGGCTGGGTGCCATTAGCTGTTGTCTTCCTGCCCGTCCCCAGCCCCTTGTCTCTTAAACAGCCTTTCACACGCCACTGCGCTGATATCAGAAAGCACGCCTGTCGTTTCGCTTCCAACTGTAATTAAGCTTGATTAAAACAACTGCCGCAGTCGCCTGTCTTTGTCTTACTTTACCCTTGTCTGTCAGGGCCCACCTTTGTGCGCAAGGCCCGACATCGAGCGTGCGGACCGCTCCTCAGCGCCTCGCTGAGTGTTAATTAAGCACAGAAGAGCTTAATAATTGAGATAACATGGCAATCGGGCGGTGGATTCCTTTTTATTTTTTAATTACCGCGCCCTCAGGGCTTTACTCCATCTTGATGAAATATGGACAATTTGACAAATCAGTCCCTCCCCAGCAACCTTAATGCCTGATGCATATTCATAGCTTTTTAGAAGTCTAATCAAAGTCGCTGTTGGACCTCCCACGTGCATAGAGAGCGTGAGTGTGAGTATGAATGTATACGTGCGTGTGTGTGTGTGTGTGTGTGTGTACGTCTCTCGCCTATGAATGATTCATGCTGTTTAGCTCACAGTTGTTTGGGTGCATCTGGCTCGGGGAGGTGCGAGGCTGGCCAAATGGAGGGGCCACATGGCAGCTCCAGATGTTCAGCTTTTGTATATGCACAGCTCATCAAAAACAACAACCCGTGCCACCCCTGGGCCCCCGCCATCTGGGGCAGAGCCTGCAGCTTTCTACCAGCCTCCCGGTGCATTATGGGTGAGTACGGGGCAGGCAGTGGGTGAAAAGCCTCTGTCAGACCAATCTCAGACTCGACTTTCTCATCTCGGTGGAAATCTCAGGTCATGGCTGATTGGTATCCATAGATACGCATATCCACGTACAATCCCAATGCACTCAGGGAGGATATTTCATGGCCTGCCTCTCTTATCTTCCCTTTGATACATTTTTTATCCACCTCAATTGAAGATTCAGCTCTTTCATTTCCTGTGATATGTGTCCTGGCTTTTTCCCCTCGCCTTACTGAGGAGCAGATAAAGCACCTAATAATCAATTCAAAAGCGTGCGGCACTCTTCGGCAGCCCCTATTTCTTCCTAAAACCCTGATTAGGAATTCATTAAACAGTACATTGGCAGCTGCCGGGAGGACGATACTGGAAACCTCCATAAATTGTAAATTGTTTATGGGTTGATCTTGGTTTGGTTGTCAGTTTGTGGTGACTTGTACAGTTTGTGCAATAACGTGAAGAATGTATAGGATCCAGTGGTTTTTGTGGTCCTTATGAAATCTTTGGATACATACGGTTTGTCAGACTACATGTTTTATTGAATTTATGAGTGAAAAATTACCTTATTAGACTAATAGAAGAGGTTATAGACGAGGTTCACCTATAAGGTTAAATAATATATAATGTGACCTGTGCAAAAAGTAAGAATATTTTTCATGCATTATTTATAAATGCATACATAAGGAAATTGCTTCCTTTCCATTTGTTGTAATGTTTATTTATTTTCATTTTCCTAGCGTAGCACAATGATTATCAGTTATTTGAAAGCTGGTTGAAAATTAAATCTCTTTTTTAAAGACAGAACTGTTGGTGTTTGCTCTGATGGATTCTAACCCAAGATAACAGAATGCTTGAGCAATGGAAAACACTGCAGACATCGAAATGTGTCACTTGTTCAGCACGATTGGCATCGAATAGACTGAGAAGAAACCCAGTGTGGATGGAGTGTGTCCCCTGCACCGCAGTGCCTACAGAGTACAGTTCGAAACTGAGAAACAAGTTGTGAAATCTGAGGGAACAATGTCTGGCATCACATTTTGCCCATAATGCTTGCGGTTCGCTTAAATCGTGTGAATCTAGAGTCGCTGTAATAGGCGCTGAAGTTTTCCAAACACATTTGGCTGAATGCTGTGGCTCTAGCCCCAGAGCTCCTAGAAGTCTTGAAGATAGGCCAAAGCATTGCAAGCTGTTCTGGCAGGAGACAACATAATCCCTACCTCATCTTCTGATAAGAGAAGTTTCCCTGCGATTTCAAAGTAAGTTATTAGGTTTTGATTTTCTGGGCAAAAAATATATGTATATTGAAATGTTTGCTTCTTTTCTGGACATGGACCAGACACTGTGCAGCTTCCATGCCCACACGAGCCAATTGGCTTGGCAGCTTAATGACACCCGTTCATTATCCAATTACACATTAGGCAGGGCAAATTAGAAATCCTGGCCACAAGAGAATCAGCAAAAGTCACACATAAGAGGCATGCAAACTTCCTTCTATCATGGTGGAAATGAGGTGTTTGGGTTTAAATCATTAGCCATTTTTAATCACTAACGCTTTATCTGTTTCGCTTGCATTTGTGGAATCTGGATATTAGATATTTCTCTTTGTGTTTCTTACTTGTTTTCAGTGTGTAGTGACTGTGCTTGAGTAAGTCCACAGAAGTGTGTCTTCTTTTGAATGGTTGATGGTAAATTACAATATTAAGTACTATTACTATAATTTAACTATACTCCTACTATAGTTAATTGGTTAATATAGTCGGTTACATTTCGTTACCCTGTTAGTATATTTATAGTATCAGAGTGTTGTTTATACATGTGACTGAACATGTATGTTTCTGTACTGTGGGCTGGGGGTCATTTGAGAGCAGAGTTTGTAACACATGACATGACAGAAACTAGGCCAATGTGTCAAAAGTCATTTATTTCACACCAAAGCAATTTGGTACAATTTTTGGCAACAATGGTTACATTTCTGGAACGACAATTGCATACGCTTGCAAGAGTGCCACCATGACAACATGTAAAATGTATATTTACTCCTCTGAATGTTCATGCTTGAAGTCCTAGCTGATTATTTTATGCTTTGTTTGTAATTATATGGCAAGGCCTGGCTCTGTTTTTGGCCTTATATAATGTCAGTCCTCACATTCTCTTGCTGTAGTGTGTTTCCGTACATTATCTTTTGCACTGTATGTGTTGTGTGGCAGGGCTTTTCACCCATGTATTACTGTAATGACAGATTTCATGTAGGCCTGCTATCGGCCTGCTTTCCTTTAGGGCTTACCATCAGCCGGCACAAAGAGGGATTACAGGCGAGGTCTTTGAATGAGTCATCACTTTAAACTACAGATAGAGTTTATGGTTCAAAAAGACATTATGAATATTAAAGTGAGATTTTTTTTTAATGATTGGATTTGGGGTTTTTTCTAGCTCACAGCACCGAAAAAGAGCGCAGGCAAACTCAAAGGATTAGATAAACACAAAGCTTCAAGGCCTTTGCCTGGGAGAAAACTGTACTTATTAAATTGCCTCTTTGTAACTTCTTTTTAAATAATGTATTATTGTTGAGACTAACAGCTCATCACAGAAACAAGCTCAAAGCTCAGGGGAGTCCCGCCGCGGAGATGGGCTCCTGCTTTGATTGGTGAGGGGCAGCACACATGCTGTTGCTCTTCACTTAGGAAAGAAAAAATAGGAGCAATGTGTGTGTGTGTGTTTGTGTGTGTGTGTGTATGTGTGCACATATATTCCTCTGCACATTTGTGCTGTAAAGGCTGGAGTGTTGAATTTTATATTATCCCAATGCTTTTGATGATAATCCGCTGCTTGTTTTGTGAATAATTCACTTTGTATTAAGTGGTAGAGTTTCAAAATTCAAATGCACATGCATACTTACACACTGAGTCTTTCCAAAGGCACTAAATGGATGTCAAGACCATGACCTTGGGTAAGAGACAGCATAATGTAGAAGTAATTCTGAAATGCTGAAATATATGAGAACCTTGTGTGTCTATGGCAACACACACACATGCACACAAAGGGACATCACGGAAGAATCATATGAGATCATTTACATCACCATACTTTTCTCTTCGTGTAGCTTCGGTGTTGCCTTCTAAAATCCTGAACCGCGTGTGTCATTTTCAATTCCTGATGAATTGTGTTAGTTTTTAAAGACTGGTGTGTTTTGCTAGTAACCCTAACTCTTCATTAGAGTGGTGATTTAAATCAGCCACACTTTGTGTCCTCAGTACAGTTTGGATGGACAGTTTTGTCTGTCTCAGCAAAGTGAATGAGTCCTGCACGCCTATAATCTCAGTCAACATTTATACTAAACAAAGAACATTTCCAGCAGAATTTCCATAACACTATCTGTCCGCCTGCTGTTGTTGAATCTGGCCTGCTTTGGCTTTGTCAGTGTTGAGAACAGCAGTTGGAGCTCATAGACACTCTCTGCTTTAATCATGTTTCTCAGTAAGCCTCACTGTTCGTAATTAATGTGCCCTGCCTGCTGAGTAAGACAGTAATAATAGTGACGAGCCATTATAGCAGCTCACCCTCATACTTCACATGTGTTTGGGAGCAAATTACTGACCAGGTCGATAAGCAGTGGGCACACAGGCAGATCGATATCTGCACTCCCAGGGAACAATCTTCAGCTTTAATGACAATACATTGATTTTTAAATAACTGCTCGTGTTTCAGAAACGCTAATCACTCCACTGTCTCTGGGGGATGCAGTCAATCTCTCTCTCTCTCTCTCTCTCTCTCTCTCTCCCCCCCCCCTCTCTCTCAAATGATGGATTGCCATGATTTATGTTGGACTTTACCTTCACCCAGCAGTTCATTCACACACTAAAGTAAGATTCACTCTTCTCAGGAAAGACCCTGAAATGTCATTTTCATCTGAGTCTCTAAAACAGAGACTTGCAAAACTAAGGTCTAAGATCCTAACTGGCCCAAGCAACTTGACAGGCCTGCGCTGCCTCAGGCACACAGCATTGCTTATTCCCATGTCAAGCAATGTCCTAACAGCCTTCTCACCTTGACGTTGTGCTTGGGTCATCCGAGCCGGCAGGGGCAGCGAGGCCAACTGGCAAGACAGGTAAAGACGAGTAAAGATGTAGTACTGCTGCTCTTCATGTCTGTCTGTCTGAGTGACTGCACAGCATCAATAAATAATCACAACAAGGGAGGAGGTTGGGATGTTGGGCTTTACTGGGCCAGGCAGGGGGGGGAGATTGGCTTGATGTAGGACAGCATTGATTAGTTTACAATATCAATTAGCTGTCTTAAATGTTGGGAAAAAAAACTGTATGTGTGATTTACTTAAACACAAATGCACCTAAAGCGCTCTTTCATTTTCATAAGATATGTGGTTATTCTGACTGATTGATTCAGACTCAGACTCACTCACCAGCAAACAAACCCCGCTGTCAGAGAAAGAGGGAGCCAGTGGCGTTAATTAGAGCAACAGATGCAGAAGCAGCAAGGGCAGAGAGAAAGAGACAGATTTGTAATGAGGAGGCAGACAGGTCACACTGTTTGTAGCACTCTGAAAATGATTTAGTATTATTCCCAATTAGTCAGACTGTAAACTCCACATCCCCAATCACCTACCCCACTACCACAGCCTTTAAAGCTATAGTTCATCAGAAATAAAATATATTTGTTGTCTCCTGTTGCCAGTGCCGTATTTACCTTTGAGGACACCAAGGTCATGTCTTCGGATTTTTTCTCGAAATTTCAAATTAGTCAAAGCTGAAATCCATTAGTGATGATGAATGCCAAACACAGAACCCGGTCTGTGTCTGAATCCATATGTCGTCTGTATTGTCTCCCAATTAAATTCACATTCTCCATCTAATCTCGAGTTAAATCTCCGCCTCTATCTGTCTCTGCTGGCAGCGCTAAGTTTAATTTGTCATTCGAATTTTGAGAAACACACAAAATTACGTCGTCACAGGGAGTCCAATAGGACTGACTTTAACAGGCTTGTTGGAGGTTGCTGGCTAAGTAGATGGATAGGACTTTATCCATTAGACGGTCAGCTAAGCTTAGCTTCTCAGTTATGTCTCTATTGTCCTGCTGACAAAAGCCATTACAAAAAGAAGGTTAATTTTGTTCTGGGTATTTGAAAAATCCTGGCTACGGCCCTGCCTGTAGCAGTGTTACACTGGGGCTTCAAGGCTAATCTGGCTAAGAAGTAATGAAAGCTTAGCTACAACAGTTAGCGTTCCGCAAACTTAAAGTATTACATAGTTTCATGACATGTTATGTTTTATCTTTGGATTTCTGTCCATTTAACTGCCAGAATGACATATGGCATCATAAACCACTCTCGACAGAGGTTAACGAAATAGATGCAGTGCAATTTTCCATTGCACAAACATGTAGCAAACCTCAGACACCAACCATGTCTTAGCTGATCAACCAGCTGTGTTATATTTTTCAGCAAACTATTCCTTTAATGTGTGTTATGCTGTTTGTGGCGAGTGTGTGATGAGTCTGCGGCTGAGCCAGCGGAGAGAATTTATGCAGGGCAGGAGCTTGGGGAGCGGATGGGCATTTAAAACCATGGTGTCTGGGCTGCAGACACATGAAAAGCCTTTCTGACAGGTATCAGCAAGGATGTGGGCAGACTCTGGCAAAGCCTAGCAAAGCCTACGCTATTCCCTGCGCTACGGATTCACTGACAAATTCACCCACCCGAGCCAGCAGCAAATCCTCCACTCCACATCCTGGCTCAGAGAGAGGGAGCGAGGGAGAGAGGAAGGTGGTGTCATTAAGTGTCTTATTACCACCGGTTGACGGTGGCATGTGTGTGCGGCCTAGGCCTTGTCATGACAGCCACCGTTAGAAGCCCTTGTCGCCACAGGAATCACATTTTAATCCATGGCCACGTTATTACCACAGTGATAGGAAGGTCAGGACTCAGGCACAGTTAAAGCGGCAGGCTAAGCCCTCCAGAGAGCTTATGATAATGCCCCCACCCCCTTTTAGCACAAAATATTGCTCATATTTTATTTTAAACCTCTTCTTTTCTCTATCTACCCCCCATACCCCCCAATCGTTTGATACAGGCTCTCTAATGAAGAGTCTAATGTGAGGCAGCTGCGGAGGGCCTCCACGGAGACCATGAATAATTCAAGCCTACTTGTTCTTTGGGTGTTTTTTTTTTCCTTCTTCCCTCTTCCCTTCCCTGGTCTCTGGAGGTTTTTTCCCCTGGCCCGTATTGTCCATTATGACAGGCCATTATCCGGCCTTCAGGCCGCTGTCTCTCAGACGCTCCGTTTGTTAGCCACCCTCCCTATCGCCCCCTGTAACCTTCAACCAGCCGAGGAGAATGATCGAGGCGGTATTGTTATATAAACACTGGAGCCTGAGGCAAGGGAGCGAAAGGGAGAGAGAGGGAGAGAGAGAGAGAGTGAGGGAAAAGAGCTAACACACACACACAGACACAGCCTTGTCACCCCACGTAGAACTGAAGCAGAAAGCACCGTATATCTCTCATTCTGTTCTATCAATAGGGGCCATTTAGCCTTTATTGACTGAGTCGAGCTCAGGCTATGTCAAACACAGCCAAGGCTTCAGCTACTGCCACTAATGCTGATGATCAGAGAATTCTTGGCAGGAAATAAAAGGCCACACTACACTTTTTTGGGGTCACTAAGACATATTTATTGCTGCAAATAAAGGACCAATTAGGTGACAAATAACCTAGAAAGGCCATTTGAAAACAATATGTAATACTGTATGGACAGCAAGGCTGTAATTACTGAATGGACAGATGCTCATTTTCCAGCTGAGCAATATAATTGCTATATTAATAAAAATATGACCAAGTCCTAAAGAGCCCTTTCCAAATAAACCTAAGTGGGGGTACTTTTCTAAAATCAATAATTCAGTGTTATGTTTATAGCTTTACATGATCAACACATACCCTTTAATGGCCAGTCCTTGTACTCTGTGAATGGAACCCGAGCTGTAAAACAGTTCCTCCTTAAAATACCAGTCAGCCTGCAGTAGTTTATCTCTGCCCATTTATACTGAAGTGTTGAAGACAAGACTGAATTTGTTTGCCTCAACACAGGGCAATATAGGTTCTATGTTCAGAACCAAGTTTAGATGTGTGTTGCAAACCAGAGTCCTCTGAACAACGACAATGTCCTTACATGCACTTTGAACATCTTGACTACAGCTCCAAAAGAGAAGTAATGTGTTCTGATGATGGAAATACGTGAAAAAATATACAAGCCTATTTTAGAACATTTGATTCATAGGTGTATATTTAATATATTGACAATTCACTGCCATTACCATGTATGGACATTGCAAAGGTATAATTACAGCACTATTATTTGTATAATTGCATGTAAAAATATGACTGCCATATTAATATTAAGCTCTCTGTGTGAGATATCTCAGCCATCGCAGATCAATGCCTGCAGAGACCCTTAAATCAATGAGCTGGGAGCATCTCAGGGAATCATCTTGTCTTTCTCTGAAGACCCCAGCTAGATGGGGAGAGGGAAAGAGAGAGAGTCTGACCTTTGTAATTACCCTATCTTGTAGTTCAAACTCAAATGTGATCTAAGTGAGATAATTGCTTTTTGGAAGATCCGGTTGAACCTCACGATAATCACCCCCTTAACCACACTGGCATGTGTGTGTCTGTGTAGTTGTTATCCTGCTTTTTGAGGATTGAACATCCAAACTGTATTAGAAAACCAACAATGGTAGGACAAATGAAATCTTTCTAAAAGCAAACCCGGAAAATGTAATAATAATAACTATATTATTATTATTATTATTATTATTTTATTTGTTATGTTTTTAAATAGTAGTATTATTAAATTATAATTATAATTATAATTATATTATTATTATTACTATTATTGTTATTGTTATTGTTGTTGTTGTTGTTGTTGTTGTTCTTGTTCTTGTTCTTGTTCTTGTTCTTGTTCTTGTTCTTGTCCTTGTTCTGGTTCTTGTTCTTGTTCTTGTCCTTGTTCTGGTTCTTGTTCTTGTTCTTGTTCTTGTCCTTGTTCTGGTTCTTGTTCTTGTCCTTGTTCTTGTTGTTATTCACATTTACACTATGATGAAACATTCAAACTGGGACTGTTCACCTCCAGGATGATAGTGCCTTCAACCACAGGGCTCAAGTGCTCCCTGAATGGTTTGCTGAGGATGAAAATTGTGTAAATCATGTATTATGACCCTCACAGTCACCATATGTCAACCCAGGTGAACACCAATGGGAGATTTTAGTAGACCTGTACACCTTCAATAAAACACCAACTGAGAACATTTCTTTGGAAGGGTTGTGCCGCTTTAGTACCTGACCTCTCAAGTGAAAGGTGGTTTCTAATAAAATATGTGCATATATATATGTGTGTGTGTGTGTGTGTGTGTGTGTGACATAGTATGTAAATGTGTCACTACTATTGTGGTGGTAGGTGATGGCGTGAAAAAGAAGCTGTAAGTGTGCGTGTGTGTGCGTGTGTGTGTGTGTGTGTGGGTGTGTGTGTGTGTGCGTGTGTCTGGATGACGACCCTGCCACAGGTCCACAGGGGCCAGATAATCAGATATGATAACACAGGAGAAAAGAGAGCAAGAGACAGAAGGAGGGAGCAGTGGAGGAAGGAGGGTGGAGGGAGGGATGGATATATGTATGTAGTTAATGAGGGGCCAAACATGGATATGCTCCACAGAGAGAGAGGGCGGCACACTGGAGCAGCGGGCATGAGAGAGGCACAGGCTAAAGCTGCTGCCATGGTGACACAAACACACACATTCCCCACGCTACTCATTATATCACTAACACCCTGGGCACCTAATACCACACACACACACACACCGCCTTCCTGATTAATTTATGAAAACAGGGAGAGAGTGACTGAGTCTGCTGAGAACAGTGTCAGTAGGACACACACACATACAAACACTCTCTCTTTCTCCCTCTCTCTTATTTCTCTGGCATAAACACAGACACAGAATTCTCCCCTTCATCTATCTGGCATCTAGACTCAGGGAGGGAGAAAAAATAACCCATACAGATGTGTTCTGAAACATTAATGGCTACTGCAGCAGTTTTCCCTCCAGCACCGGGGAAGGTCAGCCAAAATCTGTGTGGAGTGTGTGTGTGCAAGTGTGTGTTGGTGTTTTAATGTGGCTGATTTTATTGTCATGTGGATTAGCAAGCATAAACATGCCACGTGGTTTGATGCATATGCGTGTGTGTGATTATGTGATGTGTAAGTGTGTGTTGGGGTTTTGCCCATATGAGTGTCTTTATCGAGGCTGCACAGACGCGGTGTGTGTGTGTGTGTGTGTGTGCATTGGCTGCCGCGAGGAGGGGCTTGCTGGCACGGTCGACCAGGAAATGGCACTGGATATGGATTGCTCCAATTGAATTAAAACCATTAGCTGCAGAATGATGGTGAAGGGGGGGTTCCTGGAGAAAATGCAGGGAATTAATTTGATTGCAAGAGCATAGAGAAGCGGCTCTAATGGTGAGCGGGGCGGGGGCAGTGCAGACAAAAGGGGGAGATACTGAGTGAGTGATTTGGGTATAAGACAGAAATGGAGACAGGAGGAGAGCAAGAAAAAGAGGCTGAGAGAAAAAAAAGAAAAGAAGGGTGGGGGGGTGGTAGGGTGGAGTGGAAAGTGGCCAGATAGTTTCAAATTAACTGTCATCATGGCCGGCTCCATATATGATTACCTACGAGGGCCTGGAGTGCAAAGCTCATTTCCAAAGAGAGGCCAGCCTTGTGTGTGTGTGTGTGTGTGTGTGTGTGTGTGTGTGTGTGTGTGTGTGTGTGTGTGTGTTTGGATGGATGGAAGGCTAATCCAATGCTCCATCATGCACCTCATTCCCCTGACTGGTCTCATTATTCCCACTCTCATGGTGCTGGGCCACAAACACAGGTACTAGTTTTTTTAACAATGTCAGGACATTATGTCCCATATCTGTCTTTCTGTCTGTCTGTCTATCTATCAAATAGCTCCCCTTGGTTTTATATATGTACACAACTGGATATATATGTCTCATGACTAACTATATGTATATCTAACCTAAAATCTGAGCCTAAATTTAACATGCATGTGTATTGATATTGTTGCATTAAAAAAAAAAGTCAAAATAATTTGTCAATAAAAAAAGAAATAAGTAGATAGATGGATAAAAAATAAATACACAAAAAAAGACAAAATTAAACATACATGCTTTTGCCTTCTCTTTATAATAAGAATTTCTAGCTCTAATCCTCACTTTAGTACCCAAAGTTGAATTCAGTTTTAAATGGTAAAACACCGTTTGTCATTTAAATGAACAAATGTATGATTTTGTAGGTTCAACAAGTTTTTCTTTGGTTATTTTATAAATTCTGATTTTATTTTGTCCGAATGTGTGTTTTTTTCCCCAGTCCCCAGGACTAGACACCTTTGCTTCACCAAGTGAGGCTTTAACATGATAAGTCCCTCTTGATTTCTGAATTTTTTATATTATTTATTTATTTATTATGTATTACAGGGGTATAAAAAACAGAGAAAGAAAGAGATACAAGTAATGACAGGAAGAAAAGGAAAGGAGCGCATAGAGCGAGAGAAAATGGGGGAAAGATAAATAAGAGATTAAAAATAAAACTGTTGCAACTGTGTTATCGAAAAACAAGAACCAGCCACACAAACACAAACCAAAATACAAACCAACAGAAACTCTGTAACAACACAGAAACAACATACACACCTACCCCCTGGCTGTGTGTGTGCCAATGTTCCTATGGGAATACATATGTGTAAATATGAGTGCGCGTGTAGTGTCCGAGTTTGTTATGGACTATTTTGCAATGAGGGTGAGGGGCCACAACCACATTGCCCCGGCACCCAAGGGAGACCGAGCAGCCCCGGAGGCCACAGGAACCCGCGAGGAGAGGTGCCAGCCTCAAGAGTTGGAGGGGGAGGCCCCAGACATGGGCCGCGGTATAGGAGTCCCTGATGGTCCACGGCAAAAGCACCCCCCCCCCCCAACCCCCCAGGAGCCGGCCACACAGGCACACAGCGCACACTAACAGCCCTCACTCCCACTGCTGCCACCGATCAATTATTATTTTCTTTAATCTTCTTTTACCACAGTCATGCTAACATCCCCCCACCCTCAACAATCATCCTCCCACTGCCCCACCCCACCCCCGCACACACACACACACACACACACACACACACACATCATACCTACTTTTTCTCCTCCTCTGGTGTGTTTGCACAGGCTCTTCTGTTTCCCCCGCCCCCACCCTCTCCCTTCCCTCTCCCATGAGTGCACTGTAGCTTAGCAGGATGCGCGAGAGCAGGCGAGGTCAAGCGATGGTGGAACAGCTCTGGTTTCACCTCCACATGTTAGTCCTGTTGTCAGCACTGAGAAGGGGTGTGAAACCAAGCCCAAGGCCAGTGAAAATGGAGCATCCCTGCATGTGTGTGTGTGTGTGTGTGTGTGTGTGTGTGTGTATCTTGCATGCTGGGGGCCATCAGTGCCACATGGTTACAGTCCACCAGGCACGGTCAGTCATGCGGAAAGTGTGTGTGGAGGGGGGTGGACTGACAGCCTCCAACAAAAGCAGCATGACAACTGAATGCAATGTTTGCCAATGATTGTAATGACTTATTATAATTGCTCTGCTTATCTTATATAATGCACAATTGTGCACGCTTGGACTGATCCCAGCATTTTTTCCCCCTCCGTTCTTCCTTTCTCGCTCTGTTTTTTTCTGATTCTTTGTAATGTGAATTAGGATGACAGTGTGTAATTGATGTGACAAGCCAGCAAGGCTTTTTCCTTTTCCTTTTCCTTTTTTCCCCACACTCTGTATTGCCACTGTTTGTAATATGATTAGGTTGGTATGCACCCCCTCTCCATTACCATAAGGGTGGAAAATCGGACGATAAACAAATGGATAGAATTATTCAGCTCATGCGGTGCAAGCGTTGCTAATTGACGGGGATTTTAACGATATGATTTCACTCCATGGTCAAATTTGAATACCATCAGGATTTCCTGTTTTTCTTTCTTTTTTTGTTTTGGAAACAAGAGTTTGTGAATGGCTGAGATTTAGGGGTGGAGCCTGAGGGGTGGCAGGAAACAGACAGATGACGGGCATTCAGTCATCAAATCAGCAGTCAGACAGATGCTTAAGCATGAATGAGGATGTAAACCCATACTGAAGTCTGTGACACCACCAGCCCCGGGGGCTACTCAGAGGCCTGGCTGGAACTCACTGTGATGTAGCCGCGGCTCAAGGATGTCATCATGGTGGAATAACAGCAGATGTGAGGCGAGGGGGCTTTTACCATTACTCCCACCTGTTAGGACCAAAGGGTGTTTACTCTCGGCATGGCCAGACAATGGGCTGGTGACAGGCTTTAACCTTAAATGTGTCTTAAGACATTATTAGTCCAGTATTTCATATTTAAAAGCATGCACAGAGACTTACTCTAGTACCATCCAGTACCAAGATTATCTTATTAATATTTGGTTTTGAGAAAATAACTATATAATTGTATTGATTTATTTATGTACAATTATTACTCTCATACAATCGCATGTGTTCAGGCACCGCTGGTCAAAGGACATGCTTTACGGATTTACTAAGTGAAAATAAATATGCAATGGGTGGTCTGTGCCAACGTTAAGGTTAAGTTTTATTTTACCCAATAAATGGAAACTGTGCATTAAAATATGTATTAAAATGCTTTTTCTACTTATTTTCACTTATAAACCCAACCAAATCTGTAATGAGTGGAAGATTTCTATTTATATTATTAATAGTATTATTTGCATATGCTTCTATTATTTTTTTTTTAAATATTATTATTATTATTTTTATTATTATTATTATTATTATTATTATTATTATTATTATTATTATTATTATTATTATTATTATTATTATTATTATTAAAATGATAATAATGATGTTAAGGTTGATGTTTGTTGTATTTGTTTCTTGTTATTGCTTATTAAATTTGTTGGACTACAGTGCAAGGCCCAGCATTTCAATAAAACATTCTGAACTCTCTTTCTGTCTGTGGCTCTCTCACTCTCCCTCTCTCGCTCTCTCTCTCTTTCACACACACACACAAACACACACATACACAGACACACAACACTCTTGATGCCAGTGCTAACAGCATCAGGCCTGACCCAGTTATCTAATGGTCAATATGGCCTTTGATCAGTTGCTGTGAGGCATCAGAGAGTGTCATAGTGATGAGAGCTGTGCAAAATCATCACACCTCCAGCCCCATCCAGGATCAGTCCTTCATGTGCCTTGTTTTAAAACCCAGACCTGAACTATGGACTCAAGCATGACTGTTGCATGTCCTCCACTCATGGACTTTCTGTGAGTTCATATTTATTGGCTATGAGCAGCTTTTTCGCAGTAGTTTTGGGGGATTTAGGCTTTGGTGTCTCTGTGTGTCGTCTGAGTGATTTGCCATGAGATTAGCTGCAGATAGGCATCAGATCTGTGCTGGAGTTCTCCCCTGCAGATTATTGGCCTCTATAACAGAAGCAGATTATGATGGCGGGTTGCTGTTGGAGAGAGATAAGAGATTACACATGAGGTACAAGCCTTGAGTTGATAAGGGAGGTGTGTGTGTGTGATGTGTGTGTGTGTGTGTGTGTGTGTGTGTGTGTGTGTGTGTGTGTGTGTGTGTGTGTGTGTGTGTGTGTGTG
>JBBKCR010000018.1:2963634-2980508 GCA_037577295.1 Ladigesia roloffi
ATATACATAAATGTTCTTTTATTTTATTTATTATTATTATTATTATTTTTTGTCTTTGGACTAAATTACAATGTCAGTGGTATATTAGAACCGGAAATTATATGAGTATTGGTTTAGGTTTATTTAAGCATGAGGAACCAGCTCTATTCTGTGTTAAATTTCAGCAATGTGTTAAATCCTTTTACAAATGAAATATGTAACTTTTACAAAAAGTACTTTACAGATTCATCAGATTAACCCTGTTTCTCTCTTGTTTTCCGGCCGTACACAGGCCGTACATTTGTGTCCAGAAAAGATATGAAAACATGCAGGTACACACAGACACACACACACATAAGCACACACATGATCAGGACGTAGAAATGGAACCTGACAAATCTGAGGTTATGATTTGATATGAACTGATACTTGAACGCGGATACTCAAGAGTTTTGTTGTATGTAATATTGCACCATACAAAGATGGTACATTTAATAAAACACAAGCTGGAATATTAAGCCTCTTGTGCATTAATAAAAGTGGGTTATAATAAGTTATATGAGGCCTGCCTATGTCCCCAGCCCTTACCAGCAAATCCCTTTAATATGAAGCATTCGCATTTCTCATATCTTGCTTATATTGCTGCGTCTTAGATGTCCAAACAAAATCCACCCCAGCACCAGGGTGGCGTATGGATGATTGGTGCGGGTTGGCATGAGTGAAAGTAGCGTGTCAGAGCGGCAGCCAGGTGCGCTCTGATGGCAGGTCAGGACTGGGCGGGAGTGTGTGTGGAGTCACACAGGGAGACAGATGGCACCGGCTCTAGCAGGGAAAGGTCACGGCAGCTACAGTGGTGCCGCTGCCTCTGCACATTCATTAGCAGGGCAGAATAGCTGCAGGAGCCTCCAGCACACAGATTCATCAGCCCTGCATCACTTATATAGGCCTTTTAATCCATCACACACCACACACTACTGATGTATTAAGGTTATTACTAAGGACAAATTTGGATTGTGACTTCTACCACCCTGCGCTCCCTCATAAATACTTTGCGGCGAAGTATTCGGCAGCTGTTTGTAAATCTGTTATTGGGGGAAAAAATACAAATGGATATGCTGTACATTCAGAGAATGATTTAATATAACATTATCATTTATGGTGATAAAGCTTCACTAAGAATTTTTACAAAAAATCAATTTATGCAGAAACTGTATCAGCTAGATTGATGTCTGATCTGTTCCACCATCATTCAGTCCACCCTTGTTTTCATATAAACACACATTATGCAGACATGACATATTACCACAATGCAAAACAGAGTGATTACCTCTCGACAGCTTTCTTCTATATTGCAGTTTATTAGTGAGGTTGGGCGATGAAGCATAAATAAAACATCATGATACTGGAATTCACTTTGACAGTACATATTTATCACCAGATCTGTGGTGGTAACAGAATCCCCTTGTTCTATGTGGAAAATAACTCAAGAGAAATTTAAACCATGACACAAATGCAATTAATTGAAGTTTAAATCCTTTCAAATATATAAACTTAATAAAAACTCTCTTAAAAATGTGTGAATGTAGTGTGTTTTCATCTTCAGTTTCATCATAAAAGTGTAATTACTCTACAAATTAGAACAGAACTGTTAATGTCACGCAAGCTTCATTATTTACGTAGTGTTTGCAGCTGCATAGGGAATATAATAGTGCAGGCGGCTTTTTTACAGGCCTGATATCAGCCTGGTGCAACACCACACTTTGTTGTTTACAGGTTCTCTTTAACTGGCTTGTTAATGCTTCACACACAAATGTGTTCTATTATAGCACCTACTGGACTGCCAAATTCCATTTCACCTAATGACTATAGGCTGTAGTTCATATTCACCACCTAACAATGGGTTTATGGTTTAAAATATGACACCATCGAGCTGGACTGTGTTGCTACAGCTAATTACAATGCTAATGCTGCCTACATTAGTTGCTATCCTGCTAATAAAAGTGAGACCGCTTACACCAAGAGTAACTATAATTTGAAATGAATAATGAATGGGATTTAAGGAGATATTTGTTTCTCAGTAGTGTGTCTAACCTCACTGCAGTTGCAAAAGAACGGAAGTGGAGCACAGAAGGAGTTCTTTAATGATGCATTTGTTCATGCTCTTCTACATGGATTAATAAAGGAAAATGTATGTATCATGGTAAGAATAACGAATGGGTGGCACATTGGCGCAATAGTTAGAACTGATGCCTCACAGCGAGAAGAGCCTTGTCTCAATTCCCTGCCGAGGTAACCAGGGTCCCGTCTGAGTTTGTTCTCCCCGTGTCTGTGTTGGTTTCTTCCAGGTGCTCCTCTCTTCTCCCAGCACAAAATCATGCAGGCTAGGTCCTGGCAAAAAGACCAAGAGTCAGTCCCCTAGTGTCAGTCTGTGTGTGTGTGTGTGTGTGTGTGTGTGTGTGTGTGTGTGTGTGCACTCTCCCTGGTGTTAGAATATGTTTAATCCAGTGGCTGTACTTGGCTGTTTACTTAACAATGTATGTGTGACAAATAAAGCATGTCTTCTGTACTATATTATGCTGTTCTACATTGTATGGGAAAGCCCCCTGGAGTGATGATGCATATTTGACAGGATGGCAAGTAAGCACCGCCCCCC
Organism: Ladigesia roloffi; assembly: GCA_037577295.1. Classification (NCBI taxonomy): domain Eukaryota; kingdom Metazoa; phylum Chordata; class Actinopteri; order Characiformes; family Alestidae; genus Ladigesia; species Ladigesia roloffi. Next base: position 2,966,267 of record JBBKCR010000018.1, read on the forward strand.
GTCCCCAACCCCCTTTCAGACATCTTTTATAAGAATAAAAGATTAAACGCAATATCACAACTCGCTCCTCAGCCTCGCCTCCTCTCTCTCCTCTCAGAGTGTGGGCCTCGGCAGGTGAGAATTGGGCGAGAGGGTTATAAGAATTCATTACAGACAAATGATTACAAATCTCTCTTCGATGAGCTTTTTTAATCAGAGGTGGCAGATGAGGGTGTTAATTCATTCTGCGTCGAGGGAGAGAGAGAGGGCGCGGGAGGCAGAGATGAGAAATTGCGAACGTGGGCTCAGTTCTCTTGGGTTCTTCAGCTGTAATTTAAGCACTGTGCGATCAGAGAGGGAGAAAACGTGTGCCGCAACTCTCTATGAAGTCGACCACATAAAGGAGAGATTTTATATGGCTGATTAGGATTGTTTTTGGATCAATGGGAGAAAACTAATTAGATTTGCCTTTGGACATCTGAAGACTAGATTTAATCTCAAAGCTGGAAGACCACCAAAGGATTGGAGCAGATGGCATTTGGTTCACTGCAGCAGAGCTCCACTTTTGCGCAATAAATCTACGGTTGTGCTGTCACAAGCCAGATTGGATTGTTGGGAGGATGAATAGTGTTGCAGTGTATCATTATTTGCATTGCATGAAGTTAGTTTAAAGTGACAAGCATGATTTATATGTCATTTGGCAACTTTAATAATGTGCTGTTGCAACATTTGAGTTAAGAGGGGCCTGTCAGTATGGTACAAAAGCTGCACTGAAAAAAGTTATCCAATGATTTAAATGGATACATTTTTTCCACATGAATACAATATTGTTGTTGTCAAAACTGCTACAACAGATACACACAGCCATAAAACACTGAAAATATTTTAAGTTTTGAGGGATGCTGTCAGCTGTGTTGTATTTAACCAGCTTGGAATTGAGGGGCTCGAAAGTGTATGTGTGTGTGTGTGTGTGTGTCAGTTCTTGTCCAGTACTGCTAATCTGCTGACTCAGTAGTTGGACAGCCTCAGTTTTTAAAGGGAGAATTAAATACATGCAAAATGGTATATTATAGCAAAAAATGCATATTTATAATGATGCCATATTTTACATCCCCGATGTGCCGTTCTCCTGACCCTACTTTGGGTTTAAATTCAGAAATTCGGAAAGACACAGGCTTTCCCTGATTTAAGAACCACAAGGAACAAAGAACACCCACGACGGATGGAGCACTAGTGCACACAAATGAGTACAGATAACAAAACATTATCTTCTTAATGCTGACACACAATGCATGTAAAAGAGATATGAAAGATAACATTAAAGTATTCATTAAAGTGAAAGGAAGATAATATAACAAGCTTTCATTCCAAATGATTTTAGGCTGCTTTGTTTGCTCTACTCATCATGAAATGTTCACACTATGAGTAAAGAACAGCTTGCCCTTTCAGTGACCTCAGACATTTCATTTTGACATCCTCTGACCATAATGTACAACATACACTGAGCACAAGAATTTTTTAAGGACGATAAAAGGTCACTGATGGAGATCAGTGAGGCGGCGAATGAGGGTGTTAATTCATTTTCTGCCAAGAGAGGCGCATAGGGAGGGCGAGAGATAGAACAAAAGTAAATGTGCCCAGTCCATCTCTCTCTATCTCTCTCTCTCTCTCTCTCTCTCCCTCTCTATCTCTCACTCACTCAGTTTTGGATGCCTCTGTAGCTTAGCACTGGAATGAGACGCTCTCACACGCCGCGTATGCTGTGTATTATTAGAGGCTCTGAGCCTCCCTCACTCTCTCTGGGGCTGGCACCCACTACAAAGCGCCTGGCTGGCACTGAACAGAATACGAGAGAGAGTGGAGGAGAGATTACCACACATTCAGCTTAGACCTGCCTCTGCGACACATTCACAGAGGATTAGGGCCCGGCACAACCTGCTGCTGGCGCCCATAGCCCACAGCGCGGCTCTACTAAAAACCCTCTGCCTACCTGGAGCCATCCGTCTGGCCGCAGCCCCCCCCCATCACCACCCTCATCGGGCTTTATCTGATCCATGCGCAGCTCTGTTTTTTAGCCCTGCCGACAGAGTCATATCAGCGGGTTAACCACAGATTGGCTGCTGAGTTCCGGCTGCTCAAAGTCCTCTACAGGGAGCAGACGAGGGAATTTGAAAATGGATTGTGATTCAGTTATAACACATTACAGGTTGATCATGTGACAGCTTCTGAACAGTTCAAAGTAAAAGTATAGAAGAGGTGATCTCTCAAACGTTTGAATTTCAATTCGATTTGGATCCTTTTGGAAAAATGTGTTTGCAAGATTTAAATGCCTCTGAGCAAATCACATCAATCTCATCACAGTTCCAAAGGAAAGCAAAAGAAAAGTTACTCACAACATGTATGCAGTGAGAACAGATACGGCAGTAAGTTTGTCAAGATTATTATAATACAAAAGTGTCTAAAGAAGTGAATTCAAAGAAACACACTATACTGACTGTCTGTAGGGTGCTTTATGTTACTCCTGAAACTGAAAACACAGCCTCCCACTAAAATCCCAGGGTATTTATTGAGATATTTTTAACTTCCAATGTTCAGGCATCATGCCACTTGCACATGAAGCCTTTAAACGGCATCCTACCAGGATGCACTTGACTTGGTTCATGACTTTGAGCCCTTCCAATAATTTCACATGTATAGTATTACCTTGTGCAGATCACTAGCTGTTTGAGCTAAACTGGGATTTGTACTCAGACTCAAATTAATACTTGATGGTGTCCCATTTATAGTAATTAGTGGTAAATGCAAGTGTGAAATATATATATATATGTACATATATATATATATATAGATAGAGAGAGAGAGAGAGAGTCTGAGAGTGAGAGAGAAACAGAGCGAGAGAGAGAGAGAGAGAGAAAGTGAGAGAGAGAGACAGAGAGAGAGAGAGAGAGAGACAGAGAGAGAGAGAAAGACAGAGAGACAGAGAGAGAGACAGATCCGTGGTGTAGGCAGATTCGGTATGTATTTGTAAATGTATTCATTTTTGTGACACCACCAAAACAAACTGGTGTTTTTTCTGTTTTGTTCTATATAGATGGTTTGGACTGGCAAGTAAACAGTTTTTACACCGTTAGTAAAAAGTGATGGCAAACGAATAATCAGTGTCATGTTGTTCTTGCTTTTTATAGTAAGGAGCTTTGCCGAATATGCCCCCCTATCCTGCAGGTGTGTAAGAGTCTGAAGTCATGCAGTGCTACTCATCACTACCAGCCAAACATGTGGAATATCTTAGACGAACTGTGATAAATCAGGAGCCTTTCACTTGCTCTGTAATTGCATCAGTAACACTCTGTGTATGTGCATAATTAGTGAATGGCATGTGGTCTCTTCCACCTTCACTCGCAGCTATAGAACCAAACGCACTCCAACTAAACTTTCCAGTGCCGCACTGCAATTTATGCCTCATCATACACACACTGTGGATGCATTATTGTATGTGTTTACTGCCACATGATCTGCGAGATGAGGAGGGGGAAAAAAAAGAAATGGATCCAGCTGTAATGGGCCGGCTTGCAAATTGGCAGCCCTCCACATTGTAAGTGTAAACATAAACAGCATTAAACTGAGGTTGCAAATATTGGGTCCCTTGATACTAATGATGCTGCTTAACAGAACGAGAGAGCAGCCGCAGCAACAGCAGCAGCAGCAGAAGCAGCAGGGATTACTGAGAAGCCTCTTACTGGTGTGCTTGGTAAATGGCATGTATTGTAGCAGGGATTTGTTTTTTCGCACTGGAAGCTGAGCATGACCTACAGCCTGCAGTCCACCCCTCTCCAGCTGCCTCTCATTCTGACAGATGCAAGCGGATTTTTTTGGCTGAAACCAGAGCCGAGGTCAGGAGCGTCCCAGAGCGCCATTTTCCTGTCATTCACAGGCTAGAGTAACCCTTTGAGGCTGAGGAAGCCTCACACATACGCGAGTACACACACACAATTGTTTTTGTACTTTGTCAGGACATGGGGCATACAAATATCCTATATATACGTTACAAAATCAGGGGCTACTTGTCCTGAAAGTGTATGAAAACACAGAAATATATTCACACAATCAGCACCACCTCTGCCTTTTATTTCAGCCCAGCATGCCCCCACCACATCCTCCCTGCTCTGGGCCCCCTCCAGCCCCGGGGTTCTGGCTCAGAGCCAGGCTGTAAGTGTGTTGATGTAAAATCATCATAGCGTGTCAGCGTGTGGGCTGCAGACCGGCCAGAAAGAGCAGAGCTTCCAAAATAGAGTCACAGTTCACTTTGCACTAATTAATGAGCCCAACTTTCCACCACCACACTAGTTTCCAAGCTGCGGCTATATCTGCATCTGCCATGCAGGCTAGAGGTCGGTATTTATGGATGAAACATTAGCTGAGGTGTCATACAAGTGATCCTGACACTCAGTTACCAGAGTGTTAAGAGAAGGTCAAAGGACTTTGAGCCCCACATGATTTTGATCTCATATCTCTGTTTATAAGTTTTCTGCATCCACACTGGACACACGCTACTATTCAAGCAGCTACAATCAGCTTTTTGTGACATTACATTAATAATTAAATGTATTTAAATATGAATTATATTTATTTCTAGATTCTTTGTTTAGTATTTCAAGCCTATTAGAGTGTATTAACTATGTATTAAAAGCGTATTAAACACTAAAAACGCTATGCAGCTTTCTCAGTCATTTAGAATCTTCTGCAGCTCTGAAGATCCTTCTGAACTCTTGCTAGACCTTCCTATTAGTTACTGGCAATCTGTGGAGTTTCACAGGGACAGCAAATTAGAATCAGTGTGTGCACTGATGTGCAGCTGCATTGGCTTTATCTTGTTCAAAGCATTAATTTCAGACCTTTTGAATGGAACGTCAGGATTGTGTTCTGTTCATTGTTCGTCCAGTCAGAGGGCTGGTAAGTGATACGCTATCTATGAACACACTTCATTGTGCTGTGTTTGAAGTGGACGAGAATAATCTGAGCAAACATGCTTTAACTATATGGCACCTGATAGATGGCTTATCTCGGAGTCTGGCAGGATTCAGAAAGCCTGAGGTCCTGTCTGCCTGTCCCCCACTCACCCTGCAGCGATAGAAAGTGTGTTGAGGTCTTAGGGGGCCATGGAAGGTGACAGGAGGACGAGGGAGGGTACTGAAAAATAACACCCCCCCCACTCTCTCTCACAGCAGGACCCTGTTATCACCTCCCCTCTGTCTGCATTCTCTCTCTCTCTTCTTCTCTCTTCCTTTCTCCCTCTCTCTCTCCCTCTCTCTCTCCCTCTCTCCCTCTCTCTCCCTGTGCAGCTGAGGTCAGCGCTGGCTGTCAGCAGCAGGATCGTGTGTCTGCTCTGTCTGCCCGGTCCGCTCTGACATGCCCTCCAAACCCCGGCCCCCATGGCCTGCGTCAAACGATTATCACCACAGACATTGTAAAGGGAGCCTGTCTCAGCACCCGACACAAACACACACACACACACACACGCAGCCTTTCAGTGACGTCAACCCCTAGAAGTCTAGACTTTTTGTTTACTTAGTTCATAGATTAGTTATTTTTGTTTTGCTTAATTACAATACAAATGATACATTAGTGAGCACAGTGTATTGAGTTTAGCTAACTTTTTTAGAGATTTAAGCCCATTTGAGCTTTATTGATAGCAAATAGGGCCAATATGGCACAAATGTAATGTACTGTTCTTATATTTTTAAAACACAACTGTGTACTATAATTTCCTAACTTCAAATCATAAAAATGTCTCTTCTTCCCTCTGACATTTTGACTGAATGCTTGTGAATTTTTCTGCTAGTTTCAAAGTGCTTCATGTGGAATTATTTATATCAAATTGCTCCATGTCTTTTTCAGCACTGATAGTAACTGTCAGTGTTTAAGGTTTAACAGTGGCCTTCAGAGACAGAGAAATATTAATGTTCTGTGTTCCCTCAGCCACAAAAGGAAATCTATAAGACACCTAACCTCTGAAACCAAGTGATCTAATCTATTTACTTTAGGCATAATATAAATGTTCAAACAAAGCCAGTGTGGACATCCTGTAGAGTAGAAGCACCTTCCTCTGTCCCCTGTGCCCCTGCTGCAGTGTTTGTGTGTTTTAAATGCCTCTGAGAGCGTAAAACTAGCCACAGCTCGGGCAGGCCAGGCCAGCTGGGGGTGTCTTCTATCATGTTGAATTAAAGCTATGTCAACACATTCGGCACAACAGGGTCACATTTCACAGTCCCTCCTAGCCTGCAGTTACACGGCTAGCCCTGCATAGCTGCCTACTGTATTAGCACAGTTCACACAAACACACACATGATTAGAATTAGCACTTATCCACACTGCAAGAACTGTTTTAACAACGCAATTAAACACGCCATGGCTGTGAATGAAATATAAATTACTTCCAATCCGAGTTCACCCCATCGTCTGCTGTCAGGCCTGGTTTGGTTAGCGCTCTCGATAAAGATATTAAGCGGAATTGAACAACATCTCTTATTGATGACATCAAATAAGAAAGGATGGCATCTTTGGTCCCACAGCATTAGCATCAACGTGAATTATTTAGGCTCTCGGGGGATGTTGGCCGGCTGCTGCTCTGTGGTACAGAGATTTAGAGTACTGATGTGTTATGACACCACGTTGTGCTTGCAGGGGGGGCACACTGCTGGGTGTGGGGGGGCAGGGCTTTGGCGGGTGGCCGCAGGACACAGATTAGTAGGTGGGATGGCATTTTTGAAAGGTAAACCCAGACATCAGTACTCCCCCTCACCAGCCCAGTCCACCCATTCAGACTTTGTTACCGTCAAGATGACACAGGCATTTAACCTGTTTTCATGATAACTCGCCACTGTGGCAGACTGCCAATTCTTGATGAAAGTGACTCGATTAAAATTAAATGGGCCAATAAATAAAAAAAGCAGAAGATCTCAAAATATTATTTTGATGAACTTTAAGCAATTAATGTCATGCAACAACTGAGTGTGATAATAAAGACAGGCCCAGAATGTACATGCACTTGGCCACATTTATATTTATGTTGGACAGATAATACTTAAATAATAATAATAATAATAATAATAATAATAATAATAATAATAATAATAATAATAATAATAATAATAATAATAATCGTTTCATATATAGGGAACATTCACATGATCACTATTATTATCATGATTATTATTAGGATTTTTATTGAGGTGACATTCAAGGCACGTACCTTTTCTCATGTTTTTTTCTTCCTGTTCTTCCAGTTTTTCTTCCTATTACTGCTGATAAAGCAGTAATAGTTTATATTACTGGTAATTCATGATTCTGATTAGATCTAGAGGATCTAAACTAAAATGACCGTTATTAGAATAGTAACAATCAGACTCATGATTTCTAATAGAAATTTTATAACAGGAGATCACTGATTTTAAAATGAATGGGAATGCTGGTAATGCTCAATACGGCATCGATTTTTTTGGGGGGGGAATAATTAAAAACGATTTTGTGATTAATAAAAGTGATTTTGTGATTTTGTGGTTTTGTCCTACTTTTTTTTCCTTACACATTCATACAAATGTCTACAGTTTTCTTCTGAGAGAGCAAAAATATGAGCAAAATCACTTGCATACATACATTTTCATTAGCATTATAGCTAATGAGCTAGCCATGAATGTAGTGAATGTATTGATAATGTAGTTTGGTGACTATATCAGTGCTTGTAACAATTAAAAATAGGCAAATTATACAGCATGATGGAAAAGGTTCATCCTAAGTCAGACAGCTTGATCTCAAATATGAATGACAAACTGCAAGAAAAATATAATATACAAGATCAATAGTATATAATTATCTAATATACATGTATAAATAAAAATTCCTTTTGAACATGTGATTACATCATAGTGAATGCAATTACTGTGTAAATAAAAATGTATGCACAACAATGATTCCTCAGATGAAAGTAAAAAAATGGCCTCACAGGCCTGATAATGACCTATTTGGTCTTTGCCTTTATGAGAAGGCAAACACTGACTGACCACCATCTTGCCTCCTTCGCCCTGCCCGCATGTGGACGTCCACAATAACTTTTAGTCACTTATTAGCACTGACAGGTCTCCCAGTGGTCCAAGCCCCCCATGTATAATACACAGCAGCTCTTCCCCTGAGACAGGCTGCAGACTTGTAAGAGGCCGGCACGCATATTCATGAAACTGTGACAGGTGCGATCAACAGAATTATGAGAGTGCTAATTTAGTTCTCACGTTCTGCGCTGTTTGTTGACTTTGCACACTGCGGTTTGTTAGGGAGCTGTGCGTAAGAGTGAGAGGGAGTTTTGCCCTGGAGATGGTAGCTTGAAGGTGACATCTGTCTGCCAGCGTGTCAGTGCGCTATAAATATGATGTTACTCTGTGTGCAAGTGTGTGTGTGTTTGAGTATGTGTATGTGTGTGATTGTGAGCAGGAAGCAGCTGAGCAGAAGAGCTGTGCTTGGCTGCGTAGCTCCTGCCCATGCTGTCACCTCTATAGATCTCTTAATTGCGCTGCTGTGAGCTCTGCTGCACACCGGACTGAACAGTCCTGAAACACTGAATGAGGGAAAGATTTCAAAAGCACACACACACTCACACAACCACTCACATAAACACAGTACTCGTTCCAGGCTCTACACTGTAGCATTATTCCCATTACTATACTAACTAATAAAAGTAATATGAGTGAGGAACAGAAGTGTGGGCATTGGGATAACATTGAACACGGCTTTGCAAATATATAAGCTTGCACACAAACACATACAATATATACGCAATATATACAATACATATTTGCACTGGTACACATGCGGGTACACCTGCTGTCCATACAGGCCGCACAGCATCAGAAATACACAACAGCTATTCAGGCTTTATGCAAACATTATATTTCTGTAAATCATGAAAAACATATTATACTGAGATTATGTGATTGGGGGTTAGATAATGCCAAAGTTACTCTACGCTAATACCTGAGGGAGAATATTGTTTTTTATTTGCTTGTTTGTTTTTTTGTTCAAGCAGCACCATGAAAGTTTCATGATGAACGAAACAGAAAGGATCCAAAATTAAATCATTTTGTTTATTCTGTTGCACACATTTTAAAGAGCATAAAACATACAGCAAACCAGTTAGGCTTTGGTGTCCATTTTTTGATGGGAGGATATATCCTTCATGTCACAAAAAGAGAATAAAATATAAAATATAGAAAATATATACAATTCTGTGGAAGTGCAGGACCCAGAACACTATTCTAGCCTCGGTATCTACTTAAACTGCACTAAATAGCAGGCAGAGCATGCAACAAGAAACACCTGTACAGTACATATACAAGTTTGCTGATTTCATTAATCAGACAGTATTGATGAAGTTATCTAAACTATATAGAACTAGCATGGTACACTTTTCATTGAAATGTCCATTTTTGCTTCTGTTTTCCTCTCTAGACATTTTTATTGACTATAATGCTAATTCAATAAAAATGACTAGCACCAGTATTGGGTTTTACAATGTTGACATTGGTGCACATTTACTTCCCCATACCACTAACATGACATGCTGCTTCCTTGCACCACAAGTTTGAAAAGTATCCTTCAGTAAATTCCTCAGGCTAACTATGGAGAAAGCACCTGTTATACTTTTGACAGACTACGTCGAGTTAAACAGAACCGCATGTGTTTAGCAAGGTTTCAGGTTTCTTTTTAATTTCATATTCACTCAGCTGAGAGTATATGGCATCGTAAACATATATTACATACCTCCATTTCATCCCTGAGACTGCTCCAAGCTTGGATTGGCTCTTTGACTGCGACCGTGAAGAACAGCAGTGAAACTGCATTACATAGCCCATCTGCTAGGAAACATTGTTTGGGGTTTGAGGTTAAGCTGTGGTCTTCCAAGGGTTGCTGCTTAAAAAGAGGGTGTGTATTATCCAAAGCCGAGGAGGCAGAGCCCTTTAAGTTTGGTGCATGTGTGTGCACACACGTGTGTGTTGTGGTGGTAGTGGGAGAGCTGAATAATGTCTGCCTGCCCACACACAGACAGAGACAAATTGCAGGCCTGGATAAAGCCCATCACGAGGTCTTAAACTCTGAGATGAATTAGGAGCATGACTGAACTAAGTGCAATGAGGTTTTTAACTGAAATGGCCTACACAGAGACACGCACCCACACACTCACACACACCCACACACTCACACACAGGCACACACCCACACACACTCACACACCCACACAAACACAACACACACACTAATATATATATATCTTATTTATCTTATTTATCATCAGTAAAGACGAGGTCAGGTTTCTACACACACGACCTCCACAGTATGAGGCAGTGTCGCCTTCACTGAAATTAGCTTTAAAAGGGAGGTGAAAAAACACACTTCTTTCATGTAAACATTTGCATTGGAAGCCTTTTTGCAACCACCTTAGACCTGCTGTGGTTTTTGGCAAAGAGAAGGGCTCTTGGCATTTTTAGGATATGAGAGGTTTGTTTTGGACAGCCCTTTCAGTCTTGTGTCTACAAACGTTCTTTCTGTCTCATTGAGAGGAAGATCAATGTTGATGTTTCAGGCTGGCATTGAGGGGGAGAAAAGGTAAATTTGCCATACATCTCCAGGGAAGTGTGTGTGTTTACATTAGCATTTAAACAAAAACACGAGAGGTGAATGCATCACAGGTGTCAAGCTCTCCCGCAGATTAGAGCACGGCCTGGTGAGTGTAAGGGAGATGTCTGTCCGGCCAAATGTCTACATTCATCACAGAAACTATTCCACTTGGTAGCGATGATGTTAAGTGCTTATGCTCCTGTTTTATGTCATAATTGGGAATGAAGAAAAATAAGATCATTGACATGTCAAAACCTTGTGTGTTTTTCAAAAAATGCATACCATCTGAAAACACCAGGTGTCCTTGGTGTGAACAGTTCATGATAAATGGACCAGTGGAACTATTTTTCAGTGATTTGTGCTTTGCTTTAGGTGGAAACATTTGTTAACACCTGCTGTTCAATCATTCCTACAATTCCATTCATTCCAGTCCATTAGTGACATCAGACTCTGAGGTATAGATCAAAACACTACTCCAACCATACCAGCTAAATTGTTTGCAGGTATGTTTGAATTATTTTATCATGTAAAGGCATGTAATTCAATGACTAATGACAGTACAATCATAGATTTTTCATTGGTTTTGCATCATACATGGGCAAAGGAAGTGAAGACAGCTTGTAACACTTAAGCAACACAATTTATGGAACAGTTCTGAAAGCTGGATGATTATCCTTTTGGGATATTTATATTTATATTATGTATATTTCTTTTGAATTCCTTGGTAATAGAAACAATTCGTCTTCAAAATGTCACGTTTCATGTTCACAGCTGCGTCAGCTTCAGGAGATTTTTTTCACCTGTGTGGACTCACCTTGACATCTTTCACATGTCTATATCTGGAAACCTGAAGCTCCATTCATGCACTGAGGACAGACCTGGTGCTTTCTGGGCACTGTGCTATCAAATAAAAAAAACATTTAAGTTAGTCTTAGAACACATCAAAGTTGCCCTCCCACAAAGCTTGAATTGCAAGGCTGCCTCTCCATGCTAGCCGTGACATTTTTCATGGCCATCAAAGAGAAGTGCAAGAGAAAGCTACCCGTTGCAGAAAATTTCCCCTCCGATCCGCGCTGTATTCTTGAGTTTCATCGCTTTCTAACCTTGACGAGTCATGTTTGAAATGCTCAAATAGTAGAAAGCCATTTAGCAGTCAAACGCTTTTCATATTTTTCTCCCCTCGTCTGGGTCCTTTGATAGTTCTGAGGACGGCAATATCTTTTATGTTGGTAAATTAGATTCAGAAGGTCACCGCGCTTCGTGTCTTTGTCACAGGAACTGGGAGGAATGTTACAAACCTTTTTTCATCTGACCTACTATAATATGTTTTATGTAGCACCTTGACATCTCTAGACTAATTCAGTTATTCTGCATAAGGCCTGCGGTACTCCACTGCATTCTTTGCAAGCACAGATATATCACTTTATCTCTTTTGTATCCAGCTTTTTATTTCAGTTTTATTTCAATGTGATGAAACATCAAAAAGGAGTGATCTCATGGTCCTTTCACTATTCAGTTCTCTGGGAATCTATAGACTGTATGACCTCACACCACACGCTCCAGTAATATTGCTAGTAACATTAATTAGCTAATGTTAAAGTGTGGCTAAACATCTTATAAACAATGGACAAGTTACAAATTCCAAGTGTTTAGGCTGTTTGATACTGAATGCTCGGGGTTATGGAGTAATCTCAACTTTATGATGTTTTCAGATCCAATTTCACAGCTTCATTAATTAAAGGTGTCCAATTTAAAATGAAGGTGAGTCCTTTGCTACACAAATAACAGATATTCAATACTTTGTCAGTGAAGGACAATCTTGGAAGGTTTAGTGCAAAATGGGGACAAAAAGGGGCATCGCCCCCTGAATACAATCCACCCACTCTCTCACTTGCGGACATAATAAGTTTAAGCATATTAGTTTGACCTGTAGTATTACAAACAGTCATATACACAGTATGGACCAAAGTACTGGGACACACCTGTATTCCAGGGTTTGGGTTAGGCCCCTGACTTCTATCATACCAACACATTTTGGACAATGGCATGCTTCCAACTTTGTGGACACAACCCCATCTAAATCCTTTGTGATGAACTGGAATGGAGATTGTGAGCCAGGCCTTCTCATCCAACATCAGTGTATACCTGCATAAAAGCTCTACAGGATGAATCAGTACAAACACCCACAGAAACTTTCCAATATCTTGTGGAAAGTCCTTCAAGACGAGGGGACGCTGTTATAGCTGCATAAGGGGACACCACCTAATTAACATCTATGTATTTCAAGTCAATATTCATAAATTTCCTGCAATGGGTCACAATACATTTGTCCACACTGTGTAGCATGAGCCCCAGGGGCGCCGCCCAGGGGGGGGAAATGTTAGAACGATTCTAGGGGCCCAGCAATGACATGGGGCCCTGTTAGGGGCTAGTAATATTATTTTAATGGGGGGGGACAAAATTCTAATCTTTCATGGGGCTCAAGATTTCTGGCGGCACCCCTGATGAGCCAAAATATGTTTCATTTTTTGTTACATGGTAAATGAGCATTGTTGCTGAAGGGATAAAATGTCAATGAGTGGGCCACATTTCATTCCAGATGTTAGGTACTGTCACTGATCAAGATGGTGATACAAAAAATATCAATTGTCCAACTGAGCTTAATACAATATCCTGCAAATCTAAGTGTAGGGAGTTAATATATCACTCAATAACCATATTTTGCTTTTTTATCAAATCAAGGACAGAAAGTGAAAGTGACCATTCTATCATATGAGAATACACCACAGCAAACAGTGTGAACAGCACAAAATTCTCTCTCTCCATTTTACCCATTCACCAAGTGAAGCAGCCGCACTCAGGAACACAGGGTCCGGAGAGCAGTGTGTGGGGATGGTTCCTTTCTCAAGGATACCTCAGAGGTGCTTAATAGTCCTGGGAATCAAAACCACCACCACAGGGTGGATTAAACAGTATAGCAGACACCATCACCTTTTAAACCCATCTGGCTAAATTCTTGAAGGCAAGAAAACAAAGTGTTTCCTGTCAGATTTTGTGTCTTGGATTACACTCACAACTGGTATCCGTTGACATGCAGAGCTGGAATGCCTGCCAGACAGAGCAACAGCAGCCAAGAAGGATGAGGTTAGTGTGATTTGTATTGTACGCTTTTGTTGTGTGCCTATGCGATAATCCCATTTCACACTACCGTTATAGCACACTTGAATTGTGTGACTTTACAGTTTTACTGAAATTATCATCATACTTGTCAGAATGTCACACACCCATTGATTCTGTCCCTGCCTGGAATATAGTCTTTACAATGGAAGAGTTTAGACACTAGTTTTGCAGTTTGCACAGAATATGAACACAAAATCAATACATGTATATTTCTTTAAAGCAAGTGTGTATACTCCTCTGTCAGTATGCGGTAATGTGACAAAGAGTGCTTGCTTGCCAGAGAGAGAGAGAGAGAGAGAGAGAGAGAGAAAAGAGAGAGAGAGAGAGAGAGAGAGAGAGAGAGAGAGAGAGACAGAGAGAGACAGAGAGAGACAGAGAGACTTTGTAACACATAAGAGAAAGTCTATGTCCCAACCCACAT
>JBBKCR010000018.1:2983343-3004320 GCA_037577295.1 Ladigesia roloffi
TGTTGCTAATGAGCATCACTGTCATGGTAATGTGTGACGAATGGCGCTTGCATGCAGCTTTGGATCTGGCCCTCAGCTGTGTCATTTCCTCTTGCACCCACCACTCGGCTCTCAAAACCTGACACTGATATCTACCATCTGCTTTGCAACAAGGGGACAAATCGCACCCAGTGTCCTTCAATTTCCCTTTGTTGCCATTAAACACAATTGATTCAATAGAGGGAGGGAGAGTGAGAGATTTAGGCAGAGAGAGAGCAAGAGAGAAAGTGTGAGAGTGAGTGAAAGAGCAGACATGTGGGACCAATCGATGGGGTAGCACAGGAAAACAACTCCCACCCTGTGATTCACAGATGTTAACCCTTATCATGCCTGGCCCCCTTCACAAAGGGACCTGGCCTGAGATCAGCACAAGGTTTGTTTTTGCTCTCCCTGCTAGCTGTCAGCCTTTTTTTTTGCTCTGTTGATCCAGACACGACCTTCATAACTCATGGACACGAGCCTCAATGAGGAGAAGTAATGAATGACAGATCCCGGCCTGGGCCAGGAGGGAACCCAAACACACACACCATTACCATTCCTGTAACACGGCCATATACAATACTTTATCTTTCACACAGCATATGGCGCTGAGGGTAATGACTATCAACATACCCTCCAGCATGTAAAGCTAATGAGAAAAGCAGAAGTCCTTGTGAGCTCCAGGAGAGCAGCTTAGGCTCAAATATTACGCCCAGGAGTCCCACGCAGATGTCCCAGAGAAGTGTAAGCAGATCCAAGGAGCACATCCTGAAAGAGTCCTCAGACAGGAAGCGGCAGCAGATGGAACATCCTGTGTCATAAATAGCAGCTACATTGTAAGCACACCAAAAGGATTTCTGCTTCTCGACCCCGGCGAGACAATGACTGATGATTTGCGATCTTGCTCGTGGACCATGTCGGATGATTTACAAACATGCGAGCGCTTCATCAGTTCATGGAAACCCTGTTTATGGCAAGCCTTTTTACAAAAAAATAGCCACATCCCTCTTCATGTTTGGCTTGCACTTGATAGACAGAAACAGATCGCAGATAGCAATGCTTTCCTGCCACACCAAAGGCAGGAATAATGTAGCTTGCACACTAGCAATTATTTCAAGGACAACAAACAGTGAAAGCTGTCTGTTTAGGCGATAAACAGGATTCAGTGTGTGTGAGAGAATCTGGCCCGCTCTTTGAAATAGTTTTTTCCTGCATCGCCTATCGCTGTGTTCATATGTATAACTCTACTTCTGGAGTTAAAGAGCTCTGAGTCCATATTTAGGGGGGTTTGTGCACAGTGTGTTTCATTGTTAATCGGAAAGAGCATTTAGTGTGCTGCAGCAGTTTGGCAGTGCTGTGTGCTGCTCAGTGGCTGCTTTAGACTTTGGCAGCTTTTCCAAAGGGAAACTAATTCAGTGCAGACAGGCTTCACAGCCGGCAATACTCCACTTCTAACAAGAGCAAGGTGCCTGGTGTGTTCAGATAGAACCGTGGGCTTTTCCTGCAATATGGCAAAAGTTAAAGGCTTGTTACACACATAAATTTGAGATTTTTCCACCATCTGTATCACCAAGCAGAGCTTAAACGATTCTGATAAGAATGGTTTATGTGCCTTTTAAATGCCTTTGTTTCAGTTTTAATTGCTCCTCATCGGTCTACTAATGGACACTGACACACAGTCATTAGGAGGCTACAGTATCCAACAGTCCTGGAGGTAGTCAAAGAAGTGAAAATCCAAGAAACTGGAGCTGATGACAATGTGGGAGAAGTCCAGTGATCAAACAAGCAAAGAAAGATTGCAATCCTTGTTTATGCAACTTTAAATTTTGCTGTCAATTTTTTGTAACCTAGACAACCCAACATGTGTGGACCTAGTTTGTTAAATGGCTGGGTTTATTGGCTACACATACCCATGACAATGACAGGATGACACATTTTTATCTTTGTTAAAAACCAGATTGTTTATAAGGAATGCCAGACTCGCATGGCTAAATTTGCTTATTCAAATTTGCTGGCTGGCAGCCTCTGTTGGGTGAGGTTTCAGCAAAGTGAGCCTAGACCGCCCACTTATTTGAATCTGGCAATCGAAATGGCTCATCCCTCTTAAATTTACATTTAAAAACCTTTCTGCTGCCAGCTGCCAGTGCCATGACACTGCTCGCTGTTGTACAGGACCCATCAATCGCTGCATTCAAGATCATGCACAAATGAGACCATTCATTTCAAAATGAATTTACAATGGAAAAATGAAACCCAAAAATTAATTCATGATGGTATAACTGTTAGTTACATATACATCTTCTAGAAAAAAAAATGGGCCAAATATGATTTGAAATAGCAGTTTTGCTATTGAAGCAGCCATGTGAATGTAATTTAAGCAAATGGTAATTGTCCTATTTTCCCTTTTTATGACAACAACCTATGAGAAATAAAGAGGTGTGTGCTGTTATCACTCCTTGAGCATAGTCTCTCCTAAGAGAAAGAATAACCTTTCGACCTCATCCCTGCATGCATATGGATTGGTGTATTTTAGCATCACTCTCTGGCTCTTTTTATCCTCAGTGGCTTTTAAACAGACTGTAATATTGCCTTTATTGAGTGAGCAGCGCCTTTGTTCTGAGATATGAAGGTAAGTCGGGCCTGCGCGGGTGATGAATCACTCTGGTGGGCCGTTAGGGGGCCTGCCGTGTGTTAACTGCTTGTTCGGTGGGATATTCTTGGGCGCCACTGCTCTTTTCAGTTGCTGCTCAGCGCAATAAAGCAGGCGAGCATTATAATAACCTGACGGAATGCAGCACAGGGGTTAGAGATGTGACAGTGCTGCCAACTAACGCGCACGGGGCAGAGAGCAGTGATCCGGCAGGATTATCTGTGGCGGTGGTGTGGCAGGCGCTTGGGGAGTGGGACTTTTATTATGGAGTGTTTTATTGCTGACGGGGGAAGAGGGGGTGACTGGCAGGGGAGGAGATGCAATAAAATGGAGAAGTAAAATATCACGCCCCGAGCTTCCAGTTGTCTGCTAGCGTCAGGTAGAGAATTACTATGGAAGCGGGGAGTGGGAGGCGAAGTGTGTGAGTGTGTGTGTCTGATCTTTAAGTGTAAAATGGATTTATAATCAAGTAGGTGAGAATATATACACATATTTGTAAATATATAAATATAGTACACATATGAATATATATATCTAGTACTAAAGTGAGAGAATTGCTAAATTAATAGGGCTCTCTATATTTACTTGAGTTTAAGTATCAGAACAGTATTGAAAATATTTTAGCAATCCACCATCTCTCTTCTCCAGTTTAGGAAAAACATACAATTCCACTCCCCATCCAAACTCCTGGGATATCAAGTGTCTAATTTAAAAATACCACACACAACTTTATTGTTTTTTTTTTCTTCATTCTGAAAGACTGTTAAACGTACCGGGGCCCAATTACAGCTGATATAATGGGGCATTTGGTTAATAGGCGAGGGATTTAGTTTAAGGTGTGCTTTGATTGGTTTGATTTATTGATGAAAGTGCATCACATTCTTTCTGATAATGTGGGAAATGCAGTTTTTATTTATCAGCAGCAGAACTGAAGCAGGGAAGTAAAAAGCAGGATATTTTAAGTGCAATGGAGTGAAGTAAAGAAATGTAAATACACTAAAAAAAAATCGTAAAAGACGTTTACCTCTTTACTGCCCTGCACTGTTTAGTAGGATAAATAAAATATTTGATCACACTGTTTTGGTCCTGGTAATAAAAGGACCTTGACCTAAAACAAGAAAAGTATAGAATATTTATATGCACAGTAGACCTGGCTAGGACTGCTGATCACCTGGTTATACTGCTAATCACAGCCATGAATGTGTGTGTGTGTGTGTGTGTGTGTGTGTGTGTGTGTGTTCTTAATGTGCACCAGCACTGAATTTGGAAAGTGTGTGAGAATGCATGTGCTCTCTCTCTCTCTCTCTCTCTGCGTCTCTTATTACGGTTGCTTTGGCAGGCTGACTGTGGGTAATGGACGCCAAGCTGTCAGGGAAATTTGTAGCTGTCTGCTTTACAGGGGCTCTCCATTCCAATCAGCAGCTGTCAGCCCGAGCCCAGGCGGATATTAATGACGGCCACTAACCGCCTCGCAAATTCTCCACGCTGTTTGGGAGCCGCCATGAAATAGGGGCCTGCGCTCTTCGCGGTGTGCGGCGCTAGGCTAATGGTGAGAGGCTCTGATATCTAACCACACCATAGATGCACACACGTCACTTAATACACACTCCTCGTGCCGCTGTCTCTCTCTCAGGATTAGCACCAGCGCTCAGGGACTGGCGCTGCTCTTTAGAGGGTATTTACAGGTGAGCTCTCATCATTCTACACAGATTAATTGTCATGTAAAGTACAGTACGGGCCACCTATAATTGCGGGGTGGAGGATCGTAAATAAGTCTCTTCTTGCCTGGCGGCTGCACTAATAGAAATGTTTGCAGGGAGCTGTAAATGCGGCTCTGACAGAAAGAGCATGTGTGGGCTAGCTGGGGAGCTCTGGCCTTGCTAGGCTTTAAAGGGGCCTCTGGGAGCAGCTGACCAATAAATCCTTCAGCCAGGGATGCAGAGAGGAGGTGATTTCGGCATTCAGAGTGGCCTCCTGAACATCTAACTGGTGGAAGAACTTGTGGTAAGTTGTTGTGGTAATTGTTTATACCACCATACGCAGAATAGAACTATATGTATGTGGTCAAAGTTTGTTTTTTTGGCATTTATGCCATGTTTTATTGCAGTCGTGCTTTTCAATGATAATTTACGGGAAAGTAGTTCAAGATAAATCACCTGCCATCCTTCAGCGGGGGGCTCATGGTGTTGGGCCTGGGCAGCCTAATGATTGGTGGCGAGGTGTTAGGCAGGAGGCTGGGGGTTTGTTGGTTTTGCTTGAGTCAGGGGTTTGTGAAAGAATAGAAAGAGACAATTGTGTTTTTTGCATGACCTGTGTCTTCACAGTGCCTCAGTAGATAAAGCAGACTTTAGTTCTGAGACTCATACTTGGGCGAAAACAATAGAGTTTGACAAATGTAAATATATATACAGTGAGGAACATAAGTATTTGAACACCTTACGATTTTGCAAGTTCTCCCACTTAGAAATCATGAAATTCACATTGTAGGTGCATCTCCCACTGTGAGAGACAGAATGTAAAAAAAAAACATTTAGGAAATCACATTGTATGATTTGTAAAGAATTGATTTGTTTTGCACTGCTGCACAGAAGTATTTGAACACCTTAGAAAATCAGTATTAATATTTGGTACAGAAGCCTTTGTTTGCAATTACAAAGATCAAAGGTTTCCTGTAGTTCTTGACCTGGTTTGCACAAACTGCAACAGGGATTTTGGGCCAGTCCTCCACACAGATCTCCTCTAGATCTGTCAGGTTCTGAGGCTGGTGCTGAGCAACACGGAGTTTCAGCTCCCTCCAAAGATTTCCAATTGGATTTAGGTCTGGAGACTGGCTAGGCCACTCCAGAACCTTGATATGCTTCTTACAGAGCCACTCCTTGGTTCTCCTGGCTGTGTGCTTCGGATCATCGTCATGTTGGAAGACCCAGCCATTACCCATCTTCAATGTTCTGACTGAGGGTAGGAGGTTGTTGCTCAAAATCTCACAATACATGGCCCCATTCATCCTCTCCTTAATACAGTGCACTCGTCCTGTCCCCGTCCTGTCCCAGTGCACTCGTCCTGTTTCCACCCCCATGCTTCACAGTAGGGATGTGTTGTTTGGATGCAATTTTCTGACAATTGCTCCAACAGTTGATCTATTTTCACCAAGCTGCTTGGCAATTTCCCCGTAGTCCTTTCCAGTCTTGTGGAGGTCCACAATTTTGTCTCTGGTGTCTTTGACAGCTCTTTGGTCTTGCCCATGGTAGTGGTTGGTGTCTGACTGCCTGTGGGGTGGATAGGTGTCTTTAAAGAGCTCAGACAGGTGCTACTAATAAGGGCCTGTTTGACGCTTTCGAGGAAAAACAACTAAATATTTTATCGGAAGTTCTGTTCTGCTCACGTCACGTAGGAGTTTACGTCACGCAGTAAATAGACATGTCGGATTACATCCATGCTTCGGACCTTCAGGCGACTCTGGCAGCCATAATAAATGTACAGGGATCGTTACTACAAATGTATAGAATATTTTGTGATTTCACGGCACAATTATGAGAAGAAGGAAGTTTCTACTCATGCGCGTAGGCATGGCGGCGTTTGTGTTAGTGTATCACAGCACCACCTAGCTGTCTGGCATGCATAGCCAGTCGATTTCTACACAGTTTTTGTGTCACCGTATGCACACAGATTTCCTCCCGAGAATGCTGTGAAGACGCGAAGCCACTTTTGCATCTTCTGTTCACATCTTCATCATGTAAACCTACCCTAAGATTACTAAGTGGAGTAGAGGTGGACTTCTTAAAGGCAGAGTAACAGGTTTTTGAGAGACAGAATTCTTGCTGATTGACAGGAGTTCAAATACTTCTGTGCAGCAGTGCAAAACAAATAAATTCTTTACAAATCATACAATGTGATTTCCTTAATTTTTTTTTTACATTCTGTCTCTCACATTGGGAATGCACCTACAATGTGAATTTCAGACCCCTCCATGATTTCTAAGTGGGAGAACTTGCAAAATCGCAAGGTGTTCAAATACTTATGTTCCTCACTGTATATAGTACAGTGTAGATTCATTTGCAAATGTTTGAGTCAACATTGCAAGTAATGTTTTTTAATTATGCGAAAGCACTTAAACATCAAAATAAATAGAATTTATTATTATGCACTGAAATGTGCTGAAAAAGCCATATTTAGGCTTGATCCTTGTGGGGAATATTTACATCGTTCATTTAGAAAATCAAAACATTTCATTTGACTCACTTTTGCATATGAATGTACATCTATACATGTATTCTGAACTCGGTAGCAGGAATTGTGGTGTAATTTATTTTCAGGCCTTTGAAGAGTTTGAACTAATTACAGCATCAGTTTCTATGCCTACACTTAAACTAAGCTCACTACCATAAATCAAAATGAGTTCAATATCACATGCAATATTCTTTTTCATTTTGACAAGTGTTTTGCCATCGGCAGCATACAGCACTGACGCGCTTTCCCACTAACTGATCTACTCCTCCTGTATCTTGCTTTTTTCCATCTTATCTTTCATCTCTCATCTTCCAGCCATCACTCACTCACAGCCTTACAATACAATTATGATCAGCAGGCCTGGCGGCCATGCTGCATTCCTGACCCGAGGCAAGCACTTATTAAGCTCTTAAAAGGTGTCACTGTGAAGTCATTGTGTCCAGATTTATTCCTCTGCCTTGCTCTGGGAGAATGCCAGGAGAGATGCCTCTCACTTTCAGTCTGTCATTGGTTCTTTCAGTGCAGGTCGCTTCTCAGGAACAGCCTGAGGACATGAAGTGTGCCTGAAACCAGCAATTACTCTCCTTCTGCTCCAAGGTAACACATGGGCTGCTGGTGCATGAACTATAGTTTTAATTATATAGCCAGAGTTAGGATCCTATCTGATGCTTACATACAAAATCCCACTTTAATGCAGATAGTCCTCTAAATGTTCCCCCTAAAACTCAACTCGATTCGGAAATTTTGAAACACCAAGCTATGTGTATTCAAGGTTCAACTTAAGGTTTCACTCTTAAAATAAGTGCTGCTTAATGGTTCTTAGATTGAACATATTGTTGTACAGTTGGTATATAATCTTTGCATAATGTGAAGGGTCTTTAAGCCCTAAATGGCCCATTTCCTACTTTTGTTGTACGTAAGAACAGCTTATGATATTTGTGTTCATCTATGTGCCAAAAACAGTCCAAATTCAAGGCCAGGTTATGGGGATTTTTTATCCCTTAAAATTAAACACGCTTTTTCTTACTGTGCCTTTAAAACTGATACATGTTAGTGACCTCTGTTCTGCACATTAGGCACAGAAGGCCTTATCACACAGAAAATCTACACAAATTGCTGGCTTCTATTCACAAACTGCCTGTGATGGGCACTTGAAGCAAGATGGTACTATGGGAAAAAGTCAAGCCGGCAGAGGTAGTTTGAAGTTCTGGGCAATGTAATCCTGGGTCCAGGCATTCCTATGGATGTCACTTTGACATGTACCACCAACCCAAACATTGTAAAGTAGACCCTTTCACAGCAGCACTATTTCCTAATAGCAGTGGTCTCTTTCAGCAGGATAATACGGTCTGACACCCACTGCTAAAATTGCTACCAGATGCCACTGCACACCTTCAGATGTCTTTTGGAGTCCATTCCTCAGCAAGTCTACACTGTGCTGGCAGCACAAGAGAGACGTACACAATATTACACAGTGGTTATAATGTTTTGGCTGATTTGTTTACAACATAAAGGGGTTGGGCTGTACTGGTGTGGGACTGAATCGACGGCTGTGAGGAAGCGTGTGGGTTTTCTGTCACAAAAATATGTGAATTTTAACAAGGCTTTTATAGCTCCTTCATTTCCATATGTACTGTGTACAGTGACGAGTGGGGAGTGGATTAAATCTTCGTGTTAAAATAAAAAGCTTGAAAATTTCGGTTAGAAAATGTTTGTTCACATGACTCATGTACAAGTGGTTCCTCTATGTCATTGTTCTATTATATTCATTATGTGGAAAATGTTCAAGTCGTCATATCAATGAATATTTAATTAAATGTAAATGTATCACAAGATAACACCCCCATATGTTGGATGGTTAAAAGGGTACCTATTTCAATAACGACGGGATATGACTGTATAAATACATGCTGTTATTACAGCAAGTTCCACTGAAGGAAATGAGTGATATAAGTGATATATCTGCTTCCTGCTTGATATTTAACCACAGAGAACACACGTAACGTGATGGCGCCTGTCGTCATTTGCCTGATCTGTAATAACGGCTGGGGACTTTAGTCTTGGCTCAGCATCGAAGAGATACAGCAGGTGAGGGTTGAAGGCGTTTATAAAAAATCTCCTGGCATGCCGTGTGGCGGGTTAGATGAATGGCTTGTGTGTTCACACAGGGGTGTAAGTGCTGGGTATAGAGTTGAAGCCACCTGGCCTGCGGGCTTAAAGTACTCCTCCAACACACCCAACCCAGTCTGACAAGCATCACTTGTACCTGCAGCTAAACACACACTCACACACACATCAGACGGCAAGAATGTGGGCTTGGTCTGTTCTGTTTTGGCAACATCCAGATAAGCATTGTAAAACAAACAGGTATGATAACAGACAGCAACGCACAAAAGAGAAGAGTCATAATGATGAATGGCGGTGTGTGGCGAGCGGTGATTTGGCCTCTTCCGGCAGCCTCCTGCCCGTCTGTCTGAGCCGCCTCATTAATGTCTAGCCCACTCACAAGACCACAGAAACACACACACACACATTCCACAGCAGCTGGAGACAACGATTGTGGCCGACTACTCAGGTAGGTGTGTGTGTGTGTGTATGATTGTGTGTGTGTGTATGTAAAGAGAAAGCCACAAACAAAAGCTTGCCAGCTGCCTCCACCCCTGTCTACCTGCATTCTGCAGAGCAATAGGATGTGACAGGGTCTATCACTGATACCGTTTCAGACAGTAGTGACAGTTTCTTGTGCCACCACACACATTCTTCACTGAGGACTCAACCTTGCTCGTCATGTAACTAAAATCGAAAACTCAGCTGTACAAGCCATCATTTATCGCACGCCCTGCCTGAGGCATCAGCTGTGCTGCAGTTTCAAGCACACACACTTACACTCACACACACAAACACTCATCAGTATGTGTCCATACCTTGGACCAGAGCCCAGAATGAAATTACCTCCCAAAAACATAAAGCATTTTTGACTTTATTTCCTATCAGCAAGTTAATGTTAAGTATTTAAGTAAAATGTTGATAAATATTGCATTTATACATTATATAATAATTAGAAAAGAAGGCTTTAACACAGAAGATGAGGTTTCACAATAAAGGTGCAGAGAGGTTCACTA
The DNA here is from genome assembly GCA_037577295.1 of Ladigesia roloffi. Classification (NCBI taxonomy): domain Eukaryota; kingdom Metazoa; phylum Chordata; class Actinopteri; order Characiformes; family Alestidae; genus Ladigesia; species Ladigesia roloffi. The sequence continues at coordinate 2,993,361 of JBBKCR010000018.1, forward strand.
GAAGCTTCAGGGTGTTTCCAATGCAGTCACAGTCAAAGGGTCAAAACACCTGCTGGCACCTACACATGATCACGACATTAAATAAAAAGGAAAATATAGAAAATAAAGAAAAGAGCTCAGAATGAGAAAGACTTCCATGGGGCAAAGCCAAACTTTAGTATATGCCATCAGTGCCCTGATTACAGGGCCATGATGATTAAATGATGATAAAATGGGTAAAAAACCTCCTTGTGATTAATTATATCAGTCTCACACTCAGAATATGATTAAAAATAACTATTTTAAATTACATTACTATCATCTATTAATATAATCTGTCATTTTTATATGAACTATATTCTTTTGAAGTCATTTTGGTCGAAACTGGGAAAGTAGGCAGACCTACACTTCAGTTCCTCCCTCTCAGAAGTGCAGAACTTCTGCATTCATATAATAAGCTGAATGTAGGGTTCAATACAGTTCATCAAAACACAGCCACAGGGAGGGAAGGAGTGAAAGAGCCAATCTTGAGGTGAGATGGCGTAGGCAGGGGAGGGCGGAGGTGTATTGACAGGCGAAACCTGCTCCTAGAAGTTTGTGCGTGTGTGAATGTGTGTGATCTGCATGAGGGAACGAAGTGCAGCACCTGGGCCAGCTATGCCACCGCATTATTAGTGAGGTATGTAATATCAAATTTCATCATATCCCACAAACTATTCCTCTACCTTTATATAAGCACCTCTCACCTGTTTCCCAACCTATACACACACACACACCCACACACGCAAACACACATCCCTGTAAATCACCTCTTCAAAGCCTTCATTTGTTCGAGGCTTTAACTGTTGACAGTTGCCTGTGGCATAAGCAGTGGGCTGTCATAATAAGGTCAATAAACACTAACTTTAGCATGACTTGATGGCCTACTGTTCTGAACGGGGATTACGACAGCTCCTCTGGATGTAAAAGAGAACATGAGTATCAGCCAGGTAGGAAGGCCACACCCATGTTTTCTCCATTGTAGAGATTTCTCATGCGTGGTTGGAGGAGCACTGATTAAATCTAATCTCCATTCCAGAGCCTGAGCCTTTTATTGTGGGGAAGTTAAGCAGAACCATTTTTAGTTCCTGTTAGTTCAGCATAATTAATGGCCTCTGTGTCCTCTTTCATTACCCATTAAACTCCACTGCACCACAGCCTTGGTTTGCTGCTAAACCGCAGGGATTATAATTCCTTTTGGGGAGAGATAAATGCATCGCTTCCTTCTTCTTTGGCGGTTAAGAAAAACAAGCATGCGCACATACCCCAGTATATTAATCCCCTATGATATTTCAAAAGAGGTTATTACATTTTGCAAACATGACACATTTAAACAAATGTTGTATGTATTTTTTCCTAATAGCTCGTATAAGAAACAACAGTGAAAGGTGTGTGCCTCTACAAGACAGAAAGTATAACCCAGGAATATTATTTGACTCCCTCCAAAGCATATTTTCCTAAATATTCAATTTAAGAAACAGAGGGGACTGATGGAAATGTTCAAATAGATTTCCATGGACTGATTTTAGAAGCAATATGAAACTCACTCCCTCCAATCCATGCATGATTAACAAGGAGCAATATCACACTTGAAGGTCTAGCCACCTTCCGACAATTACATATATTCCCTAGTGCTCTCATTCAAAAAAAATCAATTTGAGCAGACGTTCATGAACTCCCGTTTCGTATTTCATATCACATTTTCTGATCCTTATTATGGATATTACTTGGGTGGATACGTGAAATAGAAATGTTTCAGAGCAAAATGATTTAAACATGGCTACCGTCAGTATGCTGGAACTGGATAATAACAGTGCCGCAAAACTGCCCACTGTGGCAGTTTGTAAAAGGAAAAATTCATGGTGTATCGCCAACCTTGATGAAACTGTTAACAATAATGCATTAAAATACTGTATTGAAAAAAATAACAGACATTTAACATTGAAATTGAAATTGCTAGGCTTTCATTTGGGCCACAAATACCAAACAAGTTGCTAATGGCAACACATGTGGTCAACTACTTCAGTCTGAATTTTGTAACAGACATAGTAACACACTTTGCATGTAGCATTTCATGGGTGAGTCCTGCAGCAGAGTCCTGACTTGGTGCATCTGCTGTTTATGATTAGATAGAAACCCTTTCGTCTGGGTGGTGACAGATCTCAAACTTCTCAAAAGCCTAGAATGAAAATCAATCCCTCCCATTTTAAATCAAAACGTCAACACTTGATTACGCTCTCAGCTCTTACTTATGTTTGCAGTCGGTCTGGCATGTCCTGCAGCAGAGAAAAAAGAATCATGATTGGATATTTTCCATTGTGAATCTAACCAGAGTGTCCTACCAAAACAGAGCACGGTTAGAAGGGTAATACTTATGGAGGAACTAGAGTTTAACCTCAAACGATTCTGTGTGACAAATAAGTGTCTCAGAAATCATTAGGATCGACTTGAGGCCTAAAAGGCTTTGAGGGTTTCCGTCTGCTAAAACATCAGAGGAACACACTGACTAACCCATGGCCACAAGAGGAACAGACTTCTGCAGTCAAGCAAGCCTGCCCCTGCTGAGAGCTGTGAGCCAATCTGCTCGCACTCATCAAGCTCTAAAAACACCTCAGTGTACGACATGTGCGGACCCAGCACTGGCCACTGAAGTATGTGTTGAAAGCGGCAAGCCCTCCAAAGAGCTCCAACTCCAATAGCTAGTTTGACGGCAGCAAAGAAGGGGAAGAGAGTCAGTCATGTTGGCTCGGGTTCGGTGCATGGATGGCAGCCTGTGTAAACTCAGCCCTGTTTTTTTTTCTTGTTTCAGAGAGGTTCCTTTGCTTTGAGGGGGGGGGAGAGTAGCCTATAATTCATAGGTCTCGCCTACCGCAGCCTTTGCCAACCCCACATCCTGTGGGCGAGACCTGCCAGTGGGGCAAATCGGTTTACTTTACCCACTGTGGCCTCCTTAAACTTAAATTACAGCTTGGAATGTTTCTGAAACGGCATTATTTGATGCAATAATTTGTCCGTTGAGTTGGCGCATACGAGCACCCTGCTTAAATTGTTATTCAGATGCTTTAACAGCTGTTTGGGCGGCAGTGATTCTTGGTGTGCCGCCATGCGAGGAAGCCATTTTAGAACACAAAGGGACCTTTCACCTGTCACTGAGAGCTGACTTTTATGGCCTTGGGAGTGAGACACTCAGGGGTTTGAAAAGAGCTGTATAAGCCCTTTTATTAGGCTACTAAACAGTAAACATCACAGATTTCCACAGTACAACAATTATATTGGTGTATAATTAATCTTAAGCCGTGCCAACAGGCAGACATATGAAAATATTTAAGCTCTATTGGCTACTTCGCTTAAGTTAACTAAAGCGTGACTAAATAGAAATCTCCCTAAAATATGTGTTGATTACAATCAGCAGCACTGCTTTAAACGTTCACTGACTGCTTTGGAGACGTACACATTTTGATACATCTTAGGTTTGTGCTTAGGACATCATAATGTTTTTAAAATGCAACTATTCTGCTGTCAAAACCTTTTTCCAGGATAAAGACAAAGTTTAAAGGTTTGTACCCACAGATATTTTTGGTCATCTTTTAGAAGGCTTTGTAATTACTTTATATTGTTATTTTCCTCATTATTTGCAGTTGTTATTTGCAGACAATTGCCCATTTAGTGCCTTTGGCACTATGATTAGAAGTGGAACATTATATACATAATGTATCTTCTCATTGGATGTTGTTTCAAAATACATTTATCAATCTCAAATCATTCATGATAATTCTTCGCATTGAAATAACTCTCTGAAGTGCCTCTTCTAATCAGTTTTGTTACTGTCTAATAGATGATATAGAACTGTACCTGCCTTTAATCTAAAACTTACAGCAATGCAGTATTATTTTAGATAGCATCTTTTTAGAGTACATTTATTTCAGTTATTTGAGACTTGAGACTTGACCTGATATTGCCACTCAAAGACTTGGCTTGAACTTGGAAAAAATGACTTGTGAACATCTCTGTAATGGTCAGACATCACAATATTTGTCCATACAGTGTATTAGAAGTAGTATTAAGACAATTCTACCTAATGCAGGATATGGTTGGCTGTGCAGGAATCTGTTGTGAAAATCACGAGTCATCTGGAACAAAACGGAGGCAAATAACATTATGGAAAAAGTTTTTTTTTCTCCAGAAATGACCACCTCTGCAGTAGTGTTAATTCCAGCACAGCCTTTTTAAGGATTTTAGTGTTTAAGTAGTGATGTTGAGTCTTCACTTATCCATACTGGATTTAATGTTATGCTTCTTAAACACAAGAGCTCTGTGTGCTCAAATAATCGCACCCTTTCATTCCATCTCTTTCATTTTTTAAGTTCCTCTCCTTCTAGACCCTATCGAGTTCCTTGCTCAATTTGTGTTTACATGAGTGTGGTGAGACAATAAAGAGATGAGGCATTTTGTAAGACAGCCTGCATTTGGTTTGTGTAGAACATGTTTATTAAAAATCCACATAAAAAGACTTATGTGGTTTAGATCTGACAATCACAACATCGCCATTTCTTTTTTTTTTACATCATTTGAACACAACAGCTGTTTCAGGGTGATGAATGAGCCACTACAAATGCATCCTTACTTGGAATAAATATACTTTATAAATGCATCTTGCTTACGAAAATACATTACTTACATTAGAAATAAAGAATGCTTTTTGCTTTCTCCATTTTTGAAGGTTTTTTTAGGACAGCAACCACTTGTTTGGTCTATTGTCTGTCTAGTTTTCAGGATACAAACACATTCTTTCAGAGATTCAGACAGACACAGCACCCCTTAATTATACTCCCTGAGACCTACTTGTGGTTGTGAGGAGCCAGAGGTGTTTTCTCCACCTTGTTTGGACAGTAAACCTATAAAAAGATGCCAGCCACCCTCAGGGCCAGGTATGGAGAAACCGGTATTAACACTGCCACAATGCCACCCACACTTTATCAGCAGGAGAAGAGCTACAGATCAAATAAAAGAGGAAATGCATCATTTTGTGGCTAGGCTATTAGGGGCTTGCATAGCTGGCAGTGGTGGAGACGGGTGGATTAGCTGACTTTAATAGCTGGCAAAGCAGCTCTGGAGCTGAGCTGAAGTAAGAGAGGAGGAACAATACGGCACATTAGAGAGGCAGCCAGCTAACACGGAAGGGGGGGGGGGGTTAAAATGCAAGAGTTCTAATTAGCATTCATTAACAGTGGGGAGGAAAGAGCGATTATGGTGTTTAAGGAGTGCATTAGCTAATGCTTTTTTTTTCACATGTCAGCAGATCTGAATTGGAGCAGTGTGTTGCCACATCAAAAGGAGTTTGTGTTGTGCTGACAGCGTTGGCTTGGGAGTGGAGTGTGGGTGGAGGTGGAGGGGGGTTGAGATCATTGGTGATCTCTTACGAAGCCCAGACTTCCCTTGTTTTGTTTTTGTTTGTTTGTTTGTTTAAGCATAGCACGCAGCCCATAGCTTAACCAGGGAGGCTTGAAGTTGACACCCGCCTCAGATGTTAAGCCCGCTGATCTGTATCACACAACACAAAGTGCACACAAAAACAGGAGAAAAGGCGAGGATAAACAATGCCTTTTAATGTTGCTAACTGCTCGATTGTTTTGAAATTGGAGTTAGCAGCACTGGTGCATTTCAAGTCCAGTCTAGTTTTACATAGAGAAGTCCATTGTTCAAATTAGCCTCCTCCGACGTCAAATTATCAGCACAAATTGTTCACGCTTGAGCTGTGAGTAAGGAAAAATATTTTCTTTTGCCAATATGTTGACAGTGTCCCAAGGCCTTGAGGAAATTGCTACAGGGGTGTATAACGCTGAGCTGAGCCGAGCCCTGTTCCCAGACGGTCAATATTAGTCTGTTTGTTTGCCAGGGAGGCCTATAGATTAAAAGAGGCAGGTTAGCAAGCCTCGTCTAAACAGTCCGAAACTGTCATGGGGTAGTCAATCGTTTGCCCTTTATTCACATTCTGTAACGAGATGCAAGTCAAACATTAGTCAACCTCCTGTTGTGATTAAAGCATTCACCCTGCACAATCACTTCAGTGCAGTGTTATGATTCACGGTGAAAGCCTTCAGTGTTTGTAAAAGATGGGAGAGTGTCACGTGACAGCCACTGTTGATTCTCCCACATGAAGTGTTTGCTCAGCTCTGCGCCTATAAAGCAGCCGTGATTGGGGAGTGGATGTGTTGATATGCCTGCACAGGTGGGGTGCTGGGTGTGGAACCACTGATTCACTTATCGCTGACTGACAGATAAACTGACCCTGGGTCAGTCGTTTGTGGCCCTGGACCAACCAGCCTCCTCCTCCTCCTGCAGCCCTGAGAAGATGTAGTGCAGATAATCCCCAGTCTTACTGCAAGCCTTGCGTAAACATACACGATCAAGATAGTAGTGAAAAGATCGGGTTTCGAGGATCTCCTCATCTCTCATCACGATTATTGTTGCTGTTGCCATGAATGGTCAAGGTTCACGGAGAGACACTAGGAAACAAGGCACTCCTCTTTCTTTTTCACACAAACGCACATAGACAGATACACACTGATCCGCCCCCCCTTTCCAGGCCTAACCCTGGTCTGTGTACTCTGCTAATATTGACTCTCCTGGCTAACACTGCCTCTATTGAGCCCAGCCATTCACACTAATGTTTGACTAGCATTAGAACATCATTGAGATAACAGGCCTGGCGAGCAGCAGGCAGTGCTAGAGCCACGCTGCTAATGAAGACCAGGAGAAGAGCAGAGCTAAAAGTGGAGGCCTGAGAAAATGATAGAGAGCGACACCAGAAAGATGGATGGCCTTTTACCCGGGCCTTACAGTATTTACTGAGCTACAATGCTAACGTTTACTTATCAGGGCTTTGCCGTTTCCTCTCGGCGGTGGCTGTTTGTCGAGGAAGGGCAGTAGAGGTTTACAAGGACGAGGACAAGCAGGGGTGGCGAATTTGCTCGTTAGCGTTAGCTCTCATTCCCACCCACCCCCCAGCTTGTCGGATAATCTCGGCAGAACACTCACTTTTCGACAAAAGAGGATTTGGGGATCCGTCTCGCCTAAAGAACAGCCTTGCCTTTGTGTGGGGCGTCTCATTTAGCTCTAGCAATTGAGCCCGCACAGGCCTAGCACGGCGCCACCAGCAGAGAGGGAGACAGTCCAGAGCTGAGTGCGGAGGCCGGTGGTGCCATCTGGTGGGCACTGACATCCTCACACCCGCTGTTGGCCCTTGTTCACACTGTGTTTGAATTGCCTCGGGTTATGCTTCCACTCAGCCATGTAAGCTAAATGAAGCACATATAATGCAAATGAGAGCGAAAGGGGGAGAGAGAGAGCTGAACAGCCGCCTGGGCAACAGAGGGAGATGTCAGTGGGTTTTTTTTTCTTTTTTTTCCCAGCATGTGAATAATCTGTGCTATTGCTGAAGGGAAGGATGGAGGCTATTTAGCACGGGGAAATATTCATGCTGTTTTATCAGGGCAGAGTAAATTAGTTAAAGACTAATTGTGTAATGTTTTCTTATGGTAAAATTGTTGAAAAGAAAGATAGATGATGATATTCTCAATAATATATATTATCTTTACCTCTGAAGAGTGATTCTCACGGGGAAATGTGTACAAACCTGTGACTGCACAGTGTGAGGACAGGCCGAATGTCTAAAATGATTGTGAGTTCGGGTGTTTTCCAGTTAACGTGACTTGAAGCGTTTTGTAGTATTTGTTTTGTAATGTTTACACATCGTTGTACTAAAACTAACCCCAAAAGTCTCACAAACACAGCACATGAACTCACTTCACCTCAGGTTGTCAGGGCACTGTGTCTGTGACATTTAAAGCATGCCTAAGTAAAAGTGCATAGTGAAACACAAAGTAAAAGTCAGCTTATATTTTTACACTTAAGTAACTTTAAAGTAGATTGGACATGACATAATACAGACTGGAAAGTCTTAACCCTTTAACACTTAAGACTTCTTGTGTGTGGTGTGTTTGTCAGGTAAGTTATGGGCAGTTTCATTTTAAATTGAGGAATTAAACCTAGTAATTTTAACATGCAAGAACCTGATATGCTTGTAAAGTAAAAAAAAATTAAAAAGAATATTGCCTTTGAAATCATGAGGTAGTTACATTTTTATGGAGAGAGACAGAATATCAACCAAAGAAAAAACATGTTACATAAAAGTTATAAATTGATTTGCATGTCAGTGAGTGAAATAAGTATTTTAACCCCTACAACCCAGCCAGTCTTCTGACTCACAAAGACTGGCTGTGTGTCCATGTTGCACACAGATAACAATCAGTCTAACAATTACAGATACTCCTGATCTTGACTCGTTATGTGTATAAAGCACACCTGTCCACAGAATCATTTTCTTTCATTCCAACAGTTCCACCAACATGGACAAGACCAAAGAGCTGTCAAAGGATAGTAGACCTGCACGAGTCTGGAATGGGTTATAAGGCCATCAGCAAGAACCTTTGTGAGAAGGTGACAACTGAAATGGAATAAATACCAAATGATCAGTTGCCCTTCGGGCAGAATCATGTCTCATGGGGTGAGGGCATTCATGAGAAAGGTAGGGGCTCAGCCCAGCACTACACAGGAGTAGCTTGGTAATGATCGCATGGGAGGTGGGACCACAGTCATTAAAAATACTATTGGTAACTACATCATAGGTCTCCCTACTCAAGAAAGCACATGTAAAGCCAATCTAAAGTTTGCCAGTAAACATCTAAAGGCTTGTGAAAATTCTGTAGTCAGATGAGAACAAAATCTGGCATTGACTCCCCATGCTAGGAGGAAGAGACATTTGGTACCAACTGCATTCAAAGTCAGCAAATGTACAAATCTAACAGAGGATCAAATCATATTTGTGTTTTAGTTCATCAGTCTTAGAATATCTGTCCTCAGATGCATAAACTAAAATCCCCACACATCACCTCTCACCTTTCCCTGTTCTCCAGCTGGCTCTGTATCTGATAGGCAGTACCTGGATTTTCATGTTAAGACATTGTAAAGGCATGATACACATTTTGTATGTCAGTCAAGCAAACTACAACGTTGAGGTGTGCAGTCACAGCTTTCAGTGGAATTGTAGTATGATGTGTTTGCATATTAGTAAAGTACTTGGTGTATGCAGAAAAAAATATTTCTATTCTCTTACCCTGCCTGTTCACAACTGTATTTATTCGTACTGTATTTCAGGCGTTGTTCTCGACTGGTCAACTGTTGGCCATTGAGATTTTTTTGGGAGCTGGATAGTCTTCACAACTCAAAATTTCTAAATGTTACCTACCTAGGAAAAAAATATTAGAGCCAGCCTTATAGAAAGTATTGAATTAATCAATTGTTTTTCATTCTTTATGAACACACCCCAACAAAATACAGTTTTTTAACCCTGTTGGAAAATAACAAAAACAAGATAAACTAGTCCCAAGATGCTTATATGAGCACCATATCCAACATACCATAAAACCCTCCCTACAATGAGCTCATTGTTTGCTATCAGTGCTCTCCATCTCCGCTCATAATTACCTGGTTTGTTTGCCCTCTGAGTCGGCACAATGAAACATGGCGCGCTGTTTTATGTCCTTGTTGAGAAACATTTCCTTGCTTTTTAACTGTTCTCAACAAGCCCTGGCTGACATGATATTAGATAAATATTGGAGCTGGCTGGGTGTATGGAATGAGTCATGTTAGCTGAACTCTCCAGAGCTGCCCATGCACTCCTCAGAGGAGCAGGGTGAGAGGAGCGTAGGGGAACATGCCGCTCCTCCTCAGAAACTCCTCAGCAAACACAAGCAGCTCTGCAGCTCTGACCAAACAAGCTCAATCAAAAGGAGACTTTTTTGAACCATGTTGGCTCAGCAAATCCAGCTCTCTCCACACACACACACACACACACATACACACACACAAACACACACTCAGAGCTTCAAAGAACAGGACCACCTCCTCACTAACCTTTGATGCATTGTGTATTGATCGTGGGGAGAGCTCAGCGATGGATGCCCTCAAAGGGATTAGTGGGGCATGGGTCTGAGCCAAACACCAGCACCACCACTAAGCTGCTCCTTTTCTCTGATGGCCCTGCCCCAGATCAATACACAGGGGGGTTAAAACTGTTGTTTACATCTGAACGCATAGAGGTGATTTGGGTTTTAACTCCTTAAACTTTCAGGACCTATCGACAGGGCCAGTCGTTTTATAAATATATATTAGGTGTAGGGCAGTCCCAGACGATTATGTTGGAAGTCCTTGATTATTCTGAGGGTTAATCAAATGATGTTGTGTTTCAAAAATGGACTAAGCAATAAAAATCAACTTTAGTGAAATACTCTGCCATGCTTTATTGGAAAAAATGAAAGGTAACTGTGGTGCTTGGCACAAAAAATGCATATGGGTGTGTCTATTAATCTTTATTTTCTACTGTAAAAGTGACTAACAGGATCATTTGAATGTGCATTTCCATCATGCAAATTTCCAAATAATCACTGCAGAGTCATCAAAAAGTGATTCATTGATTACCCATGACAGCCTTAGTTTCATAGTAGTTACTGAATGATTCACAGTAATTACCGGATAATAAGATTTAAGATTCATCTCTTGCGACTCAGGCTGACTAATCGGTTACTAGTCTTAAGCCTTTTTATTCAGCAGTCACTATATATTTTCCAGTAAATATTTTTACACTAATATGCAGTAGTGCATTGTCATCTTCCCTACGGTCCCACTTATCCCACTTACAGTAGTTACAAAACATACATTTTCTGGTTCTTTTGGGGATCCATACAACTATGTGCTTTTTTCGTTCAATAACATGGAGTGTTTGTTGAATGAAAATCACAATGTAACAATTTGTTTTTATTTTTGTTTTAATGTTGTATGATTTTGTTGTAAACATGTCGTATTTGAGTATGGCTGTCTTTGT
>JBBKCR010000018.1:3004529-3018091 GCA_037577295.1 Ladigesia roloffi
TTTGGGGATCCATACAACTATGTGCTTTTTTCGTTCAATAACATGGAGTGTTTGTTGAATGAAAATCACAATGTAACTGTTTTTTGGAGAGGAAGCAATTTGTTTTTATTTTTGTTTTAATGTTGTATGATTTTGTTGTAAACATGTCGTATTTGAGTATGGCTGTCTTTGTGGAGGTCTGCTATCACAATAGGGGGCTCTCACTTCTCCCCTACCACCCCTCATTGCTCACTAGCATCTCAGCTAGAGTTATCTGATTAATTAAAAAACAGGCCACTATGGGGCCTGCAAAGAGAGTCTGATGCGTTAATACCTGCGGAATAAGCCTTGGTTTCATTTAATTCATTCATTCACTTCAATCCGCATGCTTTGCATGTATCAAAACACACTTGGTACTGATCCATAACTTTCTTGGTTGTTTGGTCTAATTTAAGCGTGCACACCTGTGTCCAGCAAGGTTTGGTATTTGTCCTACTCACACTCACCTACTAAACCTAAAAGGTTGAAGCAGGTGCATAAAAACAGAAAAAATCTGTCCTGGACCTTGGCTCTACAGGACCAGTGTTGAACATCCCTAGTTTAGTTTTCTCTTTGTACAGATTTCAGTCTAAAAAGGAAACAGTGCTGCAACTCTGAAAGACATTTACTTGTACAGACATTTACACATGCATAAAGACAGCCAGCATAATCATTCCCCCTGAAACCCTAGTCTGTTATTGCCCTGTATTTCACACCTGAAATGACTGACATGCATCAACAGCCCAACAGCATGACCAGTCCTAGCCCTTGCTCAACCCACACACCATAATGTCACTCATCCATTATTTTCGCTACATGCTCAGAGCAAGTGCACTAAGTCAGAGTGACACTGTTTTGTTGTGCGGTCTGGACTTCAAAGACAATTGCAATAAGCTGTCAGGGAACAATGCGTTCTCACCTGTAGACAGCCAGTTTGACAGGTCTCATCAAAACGTGTGTTTGCAGAACGGCTCCTTGCCAACAGGTCACATCAAGCAAAATTGCCATCAGCAGTAAAATAGTAACTTTTGTATCTAAGCAACAATGGACAACATCGCATAAGCAAGCAGACCCACATGGATTAAAGATTCAAATATGGCTAACCAAATATGCCAGATAGCAGGTTGTATAGAAGTGGTATTGCTGTGGCTGGATAATTGACTTGGCGCTGTCACTGTGGATGTCACAGCTTGCCTCTCAGGCAAATGAAGCACGGTTTGACTTCTTGTGTAAGTTAATTAGACCTGCAGTGCCCTGTTATCACTTGATCTAACAGATTTAGACATGCAATAAACAAGGCATGAAATGCCAAGGAGCATGCTTTCTAACCTGAGGGCTAAAAGAGTTAAAAACACCTTTTTACAGTTCAAAATTACAATAACATTTTGCTTCTTTTTTATTTGCTAAATATTTAATGCATTTTGAGGTTTCTGAGTTTCAGATACTACTTTTCTATTTTTACACCTTTAAACACTACCTGCTATTATATATTTTACGTGTATTATATATTATTTTTTGACCAGTTATCTCTCTGATTTGGTCTTTGCTGATTCCCACATACTAGTTAGGTCTCCACCATCAGGCAATTTTATAAACAGTAGGAGGTTGTTGGCTAGCATCTTTTCTGATATCCACTAGCACAATTTAAAATGTAACCTCAGCATGGTTGGGGAGGACATTAACTACCAGCAATGCTCTGGGTGAAGAGACTAGAGAGAGATTGCTCTGTATTCATGGAGAGCATCAAAACTTAGACAGTTGGACCTTTTGGGAGTCTGCTCATATATTTTTCAGCTATTTTTTCTGTCTTGCTGATGATGAACTTTTGCTTGCATTTGACCTATACAGCGACAGTTCTGAGCCTGTAGCATCTGAATACAGACTAAACTAAAGTTATCATGACTCCTGTAGCACAAATATGTGTTTTGAAAGGTCACATGATCCACAACGCAATAACTGGATGAAACCAGCAGCCCCTTGTTAATGGGGATTAAGGCGGTGCTCCCAGAGAAAATGAGTCAACGGATATCAGTCATGACAGACTGTCACCACTATGAGGTCACAGCCTGTTAGAGTGTGGCCAGCACATTCACTGGGCTTTGGGAGAGCAAACAAACGACAGCTGTAGGCGGTTAGAGCTCTGCCAAGAACAAAGACTCTGACAGTGGAAAAGCCTGTTCTTCCCCTCATTATGGTACATAGAAAATGATTCAGATTTTTGTTTTCGGCAAAAACCACTATTAAATTTTACTGTTTATGCTATGAGGTCTCAGCACAGATTTCAGTTACGACATGCTTTGGAGTCAGGTGTTTATTTATGCTTAGCTTTGTTCTTTTTTCCCAGAAGATGGAGCTGAAAATTGGGAGTACAGCAAGCCATGGCAGCAAAACAGCTTTGTGTCATCAAAACCAAATCATCGCACTCAGGGCCACTTAGAGGGCCAGGTTTCTGACCATTCTCTCACTGTTAACGAGCTGTGAGCAGAAATATCTAGCTAGACACGAGCCGATTTTTTGTCCACTGGTACATTTACAGGACAATAAATCCATTTTTGCTTGTTGAGGGTGAAAAAGGCATAAATAAGAAGAATAATGAGGCGGAAAGGATGTTCTTCGACATCTTCTCTTATCCAATAAAAGCCCAGTGAAAGGTCAGAGCTTGTCGAATGCTCAAAAACAGCTGATGGAGAGTGCAGTGTAAGCCAAGAGTGTTTTTCTTGCCATCTTGCTGGACGTGTAGCTGTGAGGAATGCTATGATGTGGCTGATGGCTTCATATTAGTATGCATACAGGGTGAGAAAGGCAAAGAGGAAAAAAGTGGCACAAAACAGCGAGATGAGCCCCGAGGGAGGCCGGGGCATGAGCTGCTCCGAATGAGAATCGGCTCGGCTTGTCAACACTCATCTGCATTTTAACCTCCTTTTGGAGTGGCACGCTCGCTGGCGGGCAGCCTGACATATCAAGATGTAGAGCGAGAAAAGCCTGCTCTGGGCTTTCATTAGCCAAGCGCCGGGCTCATGCAGTATTTACTGAGTGGTCCACTAATTGAGTTTTAATGTCAGTGACTGCTCCCCAGAACACACACACGCAGCAAGGTAGACGGAACTTTAAAGGGCAGCCGTGCTTGTGGCTGCACTGCTGTTAACCACAACGCGGCCTTCGAAAACTCTGCAGGCCCAGAGGGGATGGAACTATTGTAAGTGAGGAGAGAGAGCCCTGGCCCCTTTATTCTTGCCGCATACACAGATACACAAGCACATGCATACAATTCAGACACAATTATATAGAGTAAACCCCCCACTTATGATGGAGATTCTGTTCCAAGAGCACCCACGTATAGTGAAAAAATGTGATGTTATGATGTGCTAAAAACAAATGCCTTAAAATGACTATTTTTATAGTGTGCCCCCAAATAAGCTCCCAAAACATTGCATTTCATCGCATTTTAAACTCATTACCTATAAAGAAAATCTAAAGTTAAACCTGTATTTGTACTGTACAGTTTACCCTGAACTCCCACAGTGCTAGAATGTAAATACTGATGTTACTCCTGTAATGATTGCTCTATAATTCTTGCATGCACGTTTTTTTTGGTATAAGTAGACAAATGCAGAACTAAATTCCTTATTAGAAAAATAAAGGGCTTTAAGAAAAAGAAAATGAAAAACACGAGAACATTCAAGATGCTCCACGGGGGAAATTCTGGTTTGCAGCGTCAGGGGGCAGCAGCCAATCAGTAGAAAGAAGATATAAATAGCGTTCTAGTATTGTCTGCTTTTGAACATTCCACATCTGAATCCAGATGACTGTGAAAATCCATAATAGACTGAAACCACGACTGCTGATCCATGTTAAAGCCATTAATAAATTAAATGAAGCTAATAAGTTAAAAAATAACTACCTTGAGTTCATTATATCTGCAATGAAATAAAAGCCAAAGAAATGTAAGAATAACTGCAATTTTTGTTTGTGCATTTTCTATACTGACCTAATTATTGCTCACTTGGGGTTGAATATGTATGCATGCATGTGTTTTCTCTGTGTATATATGTGCTCTTCATACCAAAGCTAAAACACATTTCTTTTTGGGGGGAGGGGGAGTTTTCTATATAACTCAATAACAGCCTATTGTCAACCACTAGCTACTGCCCCAACAGTAAACTAGAGTACATGGTAACCCATACTTGCTTTGAGATGCTGGTTTTTTATAAGACTGCTCCTAAAACTGCACTATTGTACATTGCAACTAAATATTAGAGGAGAAAGAGGACCATCCTATCCACCCAGAGAGTGAGGCAAGGTATGCTGTATTGGACTCCTGATCACTGATGGCATTGGCAGCAGTCCTGGAAGTTGAACCCGCTACTATAAGTAAAAAATCACTCAGCAGGAGCTGTTTACAGTACCTAAAAAAAAAAAAACAGCAGTGCAAACTCTATTTGTAAACATTCATTCACAGGTATGCATAAATCATATGATCATAACAGGATGCAGTAACCATTGTGAACACTGGAGACTCCTCTACTGACTTGGCAGGAGTCAGGCACCTCAAGGATCCCTGTTTGCCCGCTAGGTCAAATATGCTTCAAAAGCCAAGAGGAAATACACTGAGCCCCACCACACATACACATACACACACACCACATTCTTCTCAGATTTACCCTAGTTGGAATGTGCGATATGATTACAGGCAAATTGAATATTTAAATAAAAGGAATTAATAGGAAAAGATAGGCCAAGACTGTGTGCTCTGATTACCCTATGAGCAGAATAAACACACAGGAATTTGCATCTCAAATGGTTCAACACTGGGAGATGCGGCACTGTGGAGCTCATTAGAAGCTTGCTTTACTCCAAATTATTTTGCTAGTCCATCCCTCCTACACCAGAAGATAGACGCTCTGGGGAAAAAAGAAATTCTTTATGGGAATTATTCATCCAAATAGCAGATAAACCATAGCAATCATTTATTTCAAAAAGCAAGGCTGACTAATTAACGGTGTGAATTCAAGCAGGAAGTTGGTATTCCAGTTAATTGCATTGATGTGCATTGTGCAGGTTGAAGGCTCAGACAGACAGAATCACTTGCGCTCCAGTAATGTAACTGTTCCCTTTCTCAGAAGTAGCGGCCAGATTCAGACGACTAGCTCTCCCTTGTGCCTAATCCAATTTAGTTTTAGCATAAAATATTTAATCAAGAATGGACTTCTAGTGCTTCCGTCTGCGTGGGAGCTGAACGTTGCATAACTTGGACATGTTATGGTTTGTTTGTTTATTTATTTATTAAAAGGCTTTGCCATCTCTGAGCTTCATGGTTAATTGGATGTAGATTACTGGAGATCAAGATAAAATAAAGGATTCAGCGATCATTATGTAGGCCCTTACTGTTGTTCACTGTCTTCCAGATATTAGCTGGTCACTGCATGCTGTGAAATAAATGTGAGATGGTGCGGTTCGCACTGTTGATTGTCATGAGCAAGTTTTTAAAATCTGATTCAGATTACCTTCCATCACTTGTTATATTAGAGGAAAACTATTGGATGTTATATTAGATATTATATAAGGAAAAGCTGTTTAAGATCAATTCGTCATTTAAGCCTTTATAATTTTGCCCTAATTTGTATTATTTGTATTATTCAGAATATTTACAAAATGTTTTCAAAATTGCAACATATTGCTGAGTAACAATACATTGTATTAGTCCTGTGAAAAGAATAACACTTCATTTTTAACTGTGAAAATAACTTTATTCTTATTCTGACACAGTTTTAATGGGCTCGATGAATGATCTACAGATACTTGTTTTTTTGTGATGAGCATTAGCTTTCATTTTAGATATAGGATTAGGTTGAAGTTTACAGTTATGTGTAGCATTGGATTTAATAGTAACTTTAGAGATATTTAATAGATACATTAAATAACATGATAGATGCTACAATACACCTACAGTAGACAAACCAGATAAAGTGTTATATTCATTATTGTGGTTAGTATAGAAATATAATTGCACAAAAACCTTTAGTAGCCTAGTTGTTGTGATTCTCTTCCAAATGCTCTTTAGAAAAAACAAAGTAAACCCCACAAACGCTCTTATAAGAATGAGACACTGGAATATTTTTTTTGACATCATATATATTAGAAATGACAACATCTCCTGCTCATTTCTGCTACTCTGTCAATGGGGTTTTCAGTGTTGTATTAATGCCACACTCACACACACACACAATTGTTTTTCCCTACTGTGTTTAATATTTATGTAAAAGATGAGTTCAGATATCTGTATGCTCATATAAAGTAAAGTGGCCTCTTTTAATCACAAACCACTACAGCACACAGTGTGAAATACTTTCTCTACATGAAACCTGTTTACCTAGTAAAGCAGTGGGCTGCCACCAACAACGGGCGCCCAGGGAGCAGTGTGACTCCTTGTTCTACTGGTGACACTAGCAGTAGTGAAACCCACAACCTTCTCATTGCAGGGCCAATGCCCTAACCACTAGACAACCAGCTGTCCCACATATATATATATATATATACTCCCACCCATTCTGACTGTCCGCATTCTGGTAAGTTCCTCTTTCTTCTCCTCTTCGTGTGGTGTGTTTATGTTGAGCCAATAATATAAATTACACCTCCCCCCACAAACCCCATGATTTCAGTTAACAGTTCAAGTGACCTTTACAGCCTTAAGTGATTCTCAATGTGACGTTTGGATGATGTAGGCCAAAATATGAGCCCTTCTCCCATACAGATCGATCTATTCCAATGCAATAATCTTAAGTTCCATTATGATGCAGTGCTCGTGCTCGTGCTCCTGTGTGCCTCATCAAAGTGGCGATCATAAATCGAGTTTGATGTGTGTTCTCCGCATGCTCGCCCTGCTCTGCCCATGTTAGTCACTCTTCAGTGCACTCAGATTGAAAAAGAGAGAAGCAGCAGATGACATAGCTGCAATCAGACCCGACCTGTCGAGATGAAAGAGTGGAGTGACCAGATTTGTTGTCACAGCTTCTCCTCAGAGCCCTAAACGTTACCTCCAGCCTAATCTAGACCACTGAGCTGAAAGGAAGAACACCCATAGCATACAATCCAAACATGGTTGGCTTATAGCTTTCAAGCCATACAGTCATCCCTTATCATCCACCATGAGAGCGTTGGACCCAGACAAAGCAACATTTGTCTATGATTCACGGTCCGACTTAGTGTGTCAGGGTCTGTTGTGTCTTGTAAGGAGTTAGAAAGTAGAGTAAATAAAAACTGCTCCATCATCTGTGTGGGAATCCTCATTCCTCTTGTGTCCTTGTTAAGTTACTAGGGCTAGTCAATGACAAGTGCAATATTTAGTGAATTTAATATCTTTACCATGGCTTAAAGAAGAGTTGACAGTAAAAGAGCAAATATACAAAACATGTTAAACTTCCATTCACATGAGATGAGGACATGAAGGACATTCTAGTGATTGACTTCTGTGGTGGGGTCTTATAAGCAGTTTTTTTTCCTGGAGATAAATCAAGGGGGATTTCAAATATTGGGCAATATCTTAGAGGAGGTTCACTTTGTTTGTAAAGGAATGCCAAATGCTTTCACCTGGGGTCTTCCCTGCAGCCCCCAAATGCCACCAGTCTGTCCAGATCTCCATTCTCTGGTTCCATGATCACCTTGTCCCATATATATATGCTTTCGAATCCCTAATCAGTAGGATTGGGTTGAAGCAGGGCTGGGATAAAATTAGAGGCTCTCCAGTAGGAGGGTTTGGGATCATTCATTGGTTGCAAAATTGCATCAACAAGCATGTACCCTGGCACGTCCCATGTCATTCCAGCAAAAAAAAACAAGATTCAGAATAACCATCATTAAACCATCTCCAAACCCACATAAAACCATGTCTTTTTGTGCTTTCTTGACATGTAGTGTTTCATTTGGTCAAAAGCAACAAGCCAGAAGTTTTAAAGAAGGATTTGTGTACAAACCAAAGTAATAGGCAGTCAGCCAAGCATGAAGCCAGCAAAGCAATTTCACCACTGTAATTGAATTCAGACTTTAGACCGAAAAGCCAATGAGAGAAAGTAGTACCCATATAATTTGTCCTAAAATTACTTGTCTTCTTTCAGTGCTCTCTGCTACTGACCTATAAGTGACCCTATGCTCAGAACCCCTTCTGACCATTATCATGAAATAACATCAGTCACTGGAAAGAGCCCCAGTATGCGTGAGAGCCAAGGACAGATTTATTAAAGATTAGACCACAGCTACCACAGTTCGACCTCGCAATGTGAGAGGGACTGTATGAGTGCCAGTCTCCCAGGAAAATAGCTCTTTTAGTATCAATTTGCCTGTGCGCGCCTGTAACCTCAAAATAACAACAGCAAACTACATACCATACTATTACGATGTTTATTAAAAATTACAATAATTCCACAGAAAAGAGCGAAAACAAAAGCTCAGCAGGAGACCACAAAAAAGCTCCCACTGTATACTTACATGCCAACTATGTGAGAAGCAGAGCTCTGGTTAGATGAATGAATTGTGCTGATATTCCTCCTTAAACACTGGCGTTAATCAGAAGTTAAGTTAAGATCTCTCCCGATGTTAGCTGGTAAGTCTGAGAGTAGGTTTATGTTTTGACTAGCTGAGGACACATTTGCAGTGTATATCTTTTAGTGATATTTCATATACACACACAAATATGTAGCCTATTTTTATAACTGCGCTTAAACTGTTTGCCCTGCATAACTCTAAATTGCATGTAACCTAATTTCACTGGGGTGCCTATGGCCAGATTTTGCCAGGCCTTTTTGTCCAACTTCAGTGCCTGACTCAATAAATTGCCGCAAAAACATTCCAAAATCTGGCCATAGACACACCAGTGAAATTGTCCTGCAATTAAAGCAGGACAAAAAGTTAAATTGCTGTCACTTCACACAAAAGAGAACTTCACATGCACTGATTGCATGTGAATAATGGACAGTTTATCATAGCATTTATCATAGTTTAAAATAATATATAGCAGGACATGCATGGTAATACAGGACAAGACCACAAAGACAGAATAAAGAGAGCATAGTATTACACTGATAGAGGCGGATACCTGGCTTCCAGTTAAAAGGTTTTCGCTAAGATGGTTTCATGCAAGCATGCACATTTCATTGTCACACATTTGAAGGCTTTTATGTAAAATGAGGCTTTGCCTGCTTTTTGCCAGGGCTAAGCTGGATTTGATGTATTAACACAGATACTCTTCGATAATCCAAACAGATTTTGGAAATTTAATTTTAAAATCTTATTTTACTTACAGACCTTCAGTTGTGGTGATCGGAAAGAGCCCAGGTTCCACAGAAACTCATTTGTTAATGCGTTTCTCTATTGCAGAGTGGAATTATACCACATATATAAATGAGGAACACATAACTTTGCAAACATAAGCCTGCTTGATGACGGGAAGGCATGGTAACTGTTCAAACTAAATATGGCCTTAATAAATGTGCTAAATGATTTAATGTATTGTACATAAACTGCATCACCGATATCATAAATCTTTGTTCTCTGTTCATTTATGTTTCGAGACAAGAATTCTCTCAGTTTGAGGTCTTAGCGTGAACATGGAGGGACTGTCCTGAACACATTACTTCTGACATAAAAATGTTGGAAATAATTGACAAATAATGCTGTTAATAAGGTAAAACACTTCTCTAAACCCTGAGAGCGAATAGAGCTGACCTCTGGTACGGAAATATTACAGAAAAATAAATCATTCCTTATAGTCAAAAATAAACTTCCCGGAAATTGTCGATCAACCCCACCTGTCTGTCCACGTGTTCGGCTGTTGATTGCACATGGTGGCAGCTTGGCCAGGTATCCATTCTCATACAGATTATACTGTTTTAAAATTCATTGAATTCCTTCTGTTTTGAGTTTTTTTTATTCGAGTTCATGCAGCAACCTACAAATAACTTTGCTGTTGTTCATCCTGTTATGTTTAAACTAATTCCAAAGTAATTGTCACAAGTGGGGTTTAATGAAGCTGAACTAAAAATTATATTTGAAGGGAGGGACTATTCCATGTTAAGGATTTTTTATGAAATCTGATCACATACTGACATTTTAACTGCTGTTTGTTAGCTGTCTGCTGAGTCTTGAGTTGGTTAGTAGTGTTGGGTAAAAAGGCTCTGGTCTGAAAATAGGTTTCCAAATCTAATAGGATGGTGTTGAACTTGGCAGTCAAGTGCTGAAGTTCCCTATTGTCCCTTAAAAGCACAAGGATTCATTGTAAAAAGGCAGGGAAGGCTCTTGATGGCAAGTGGGAGAAACTGTGGTTTGCAAAAGTTCATTTTAGTATAAAGCCTTCAAATCAGTCAGGAGTAACTTAATAAAAACAGTAAAATCTATGAAAAAAGACATCAGACCATATTGGTTTTGCCAATTGCAGTTATATGACAGAATATGATTTCTAATACTGTTTAAAATATATTAAAAAGCCAGAGGTCACTTTGCTGTTACGCTATTAAAAGCATGACCACAATGTCACATTACCACATTTTGCTGAGCTGCACTATAAAGAAAAATATTTACAGTGATTACCATCAGTGTCTTAGAATCATTTTTACATTAATATGTCCACAGAGAATTTTCAGTTTTATTACATGTTACCTGTGCCGTTTTTCAACGCTCAGTGAATAACATAACGTTAAAATATCTATTTCTATCTTACAGTTTCAGACATTCAATGAATGGGGTTGGCTGATTCTTGCTACCTTTTCATATTAAGCTGTTGTCATTGTCTTTCTCTCCAACCCATATGTTCATAATGTTCAGTTTCTCAGGCTTTACCTTCTACCGATGCAAATATTGAGCTGAACAGCTTTGCCTTAGCTTTTAAGAACTGCTGAAAATATTTGTCCTAAATTCCAAATAAAAATATTCTTACACATAAAATAAATATAAAAAAAAGAGAAATGATGGTGTTTACAAAATGAATAATTCAAAGAAAACAAATCTCTCATTCACTCATTCAAAAGGGCAGTAATTACCTTTAATGTATTACTAGAAGTGTTTTGCCATTCAACTGGTCCCATTGCAATAGGTGGGTGTGATTATGAAGTGGGTTTTTATTTATATATATCTAATTTTCTCTATTCAATAAGATTTAATTCAAGTGATCACCTAATCAGTTCCTCATAAAGCAGAATGAGGTGCCTGTCCAGAAATGTAACTGCCAGGAATGTTTTACATAATCTGAGAGGCTGATAAACTGCACTGGACATATTTTCCCCCAGAGCTGTTTTTACTATCCCTCTACCAACAGGCTTTAACATTGAAGCGCTGCTGCCATCTTCTGTTCAGTCAGTGAAAAAAGGTTTCTCAACTTCCTAACGGCTTGCTATCAAATGAGCCAAGGGAACCGGACACAGGTATCCTACTTCTAGAAAGATAAGATGAACATGAGGGCATCTTCAAATGCTGTTTATTAAGTTTGTGTTTTGTGAATACTGTAATCAATTCTGCTCTGACAGTGTGAATCAATCACACATGTGAGAAGAGTGCTCTTCTAATACGACTACATTCAGGATTACACTCAGTTACAGGGTTCCTGCTTCTAAAGCACAATCATTTCTAGCAATTGCTTGGATTACCCCGCTTGACTGAATGCATATGATTTCAAAGAATACATACATACTTATATATTCAAGAAAAGCATTACATACTCAACCGACAGCAGTGGGGAAACACAGCCACCATAACCTCCCCATTTCATCACCTCAAGGTCTTGATTAAACTACGCCTGAAAACCAAAACCACTTTGGTGACATTATATACAGGCTTATACATATAAAAAGTGTTTTGTATAAAAAAGTATTCTTATAAAAGTTAAATAGAAGGTATTGCACACAGTGATGAGGGAAAAGACTTGACTGTGATGACAATGCGAGGGCAGCTCTTAGGGCTTTCTGCGTCTGAAAGACATAATTCAAACATTGTGTTAAGACTAATTCCAAACAGCTCCTAGCCAGGGAGACTAAAGGAAAAAGTGAAATAAATGTGTTTAAAAATGAACATACTTTGGATATCCATGGTGCTGATAACCAGGACCTAAGTTTGAGCCAGCTCTCATCTCCACTGCCACAGCGCACTAAACAGACCACAAGGACAACACTTTAGTACTGGCGCTGTAATTCAAATTTAATCAAATCATCCAGAAAATCCTTAACCGGCTTAAATTACTTTAAATCTGTTAAGAAATTTCAGTTAAGAAATGAGTAATAAATATATATATATTTTTTAATCTTACCCTGGTCTCCACATCGGTCCAGTCACCATTGTTATTCTGCTCTTGGCTTGGGCCAGATTCTGATGATCTTTTGCGGCTTTTGTGAAAACAGGCAGCTCAGTTGGTTAGACAGACTTAATTCATTAAACTACTCATTGGCAATATGGTTGGAACTTTCCTATAACATAGAGAAACCATTTCATTTTATTCACCTGGAGGAAACGGGGTTTTCTTGTTTCAGTGTTTCAATGTCCGTGAACTGCACTGCTTGCCCTCCACCTCTCGTTTTGAACACTTCACCCTGAAAAACCAACATTTCATTAGCGAAGAGCCTTGATGGGTCAATGATAAGGTCATTGTATGCTAGTTAGTCCAAATTAGACATGTAAGAAGGTCACCTTTATAAGCTTGGTCTGAATCTCTCCATCTGAGGCCACCTCCTGGTGTGTCAGCATGTACTTGTCGCACTTAGACAGAGCTTTCTCACTGGGAGCAGTCACCTTGATGGCATTGGGCACGTTGGGCTGCATGACTGTGTCTAGCTCAACATTAGTGGTTGGTTTATGATCCACCCACCTCTCACCACCAGCTGAGTGAGAGCGCCTGTGCACAGCCCGAACTGGTGCCACAGTCTGTACAACCAAAATACATGAACAGTCAGTAAAACGGAGCAGAACTTGGGAGGGAGAGTTGCCAATAAATATTAGTGAGTTAGTAGAACTATTCTAGAGCCATTTCTAAACATGCCAAGTTGTTGACAGAGGACAGACGAGTTTTAATACAGATTAATACAAGCATTAAAACAGTTCTCTACAAGTTTGTAATCCCCCCCCATATGTAACGCTCTTCTACCAAGGCTAAAGTATACAGGGGGTCCTCAAGTTATGACGGAGATGCCTTCCTTCAACAAGCAATAACCTAAGCTTATAACCTATCCTAACAGTTGTAAAATCCATAAATGCAACCAAAAAAAAGAAAGAAAATAAAGCCATTGTAAAGGCCAAAAGCTCAAACAACCTAAACAGAGCACTTGAGCCTAGATATGGGCACTCATATGGCACATGACTAGGGATGCTCTGATCGGGATTTTTGCCACCAATACAGTTCTCTCTTGTGTTGTGTGTGCGCGCGAGAGTTCTCTCTTGTGTTGTGTGCGCGCGCGAGAGAGAGTTCTCTCTTGTGTTGTGTGCGCGCGCGAGAGAGAGAGAGAGTTCTCTCTTGTGTTGTGTGCGCGCGCGAGAGAGAGAGAGAGTTCTCTCTTGTGTTGTGTGCGCGCGCG